>WHYT01013978.1:0-44253 GCA_009806455.1 Tetrax tetrax
AGGTGGTGGAGTCACCGACCATGGGGGTGTTCAAGAAATGTTTGGATGTTGTGTTGAGGGATATGATTTAGCTGAGAAGTATTGGTGATGGTTGGACTGGATGATCTTTTAGGTCTTTTCCAATCTTGATAATTCTGTGATTCTGTGATTCTGTGAAATGTATAGTTTTGGAAGAGCTTTGCTAGTTAAAATGGAAAAAAAAAAAAAAGAAAAAGAAAAAAAAAAGAAAAAAAAGAAATGTTCTTTTAGAAAAAAGAAATAGTGTTATAGAATGTCAAGTACTTACTCTGCTTGTAGATGAGTAAGAATGTAAGTTTTCAAATACAAGCCTGATAACCTGTCAAGATAACAGATATATCATTCTCCAAAATAATCCTCCATAACCTCAGTTTTTGTACCTGGAAATTGCTGAGGCACTTATTCACTGACAATCAAGTGGGCTGTTTCTGGTTTAGTAAATTATAAATTAGTCAGGAGTCTAGCTACTTCATTGTTGAAGCACCTCATATTCTCTTATCTGTTAAAATCTCGTGCCATTTAGACAACCTTTTCTGATACCTGTATTTGGATGTTTTATTGTACTCTTATGATGTAATGCTGATTCAGAATATCAACTTACAGAAGTCCCTTTGCTTTCTTGTGTGGTGAATTAAGATTCTTCATTGCCTGGATTAGTTTGAGCGCTATATATTTGATAATTTTTATGTTAATTTTAAAATTCAGCCACTGAGATCAGTATTGATTGTTAAGAAGGTGAGATTTTTCATACTCTTCATTTCATGATTGGTGCAGTCACTACTTTCATAACAAAATTTACTATATGACACCCTGATGTGTGTCATATAGATAGGTGTTCCCTTCTATACTGATATAAAAACTGAAAAAATATTTAAATTAAACTGTCATCCTGTTGACATCATTCAGAAGATTTGAAGCACACACAACTATGAGGAACATACACATTCTCCTGAAAAATAGAGTCAAAGAAATCAGTTAAAGCTGTCAAAGGACTTTGCCCAAAGGGCTAATAGGCTTGGACAGAAATCTTAACTCCCACTGAGCATCTGTGTGACTTACATATCCCATTATGCTTACTCTATCTGCTTTTTTTTCCCTGTAAACTAATAATTAGCAAGTAATACCTATGTCTTTCAGGAGTGCCTCAATTCATATTGTTCATCTTGTCATTGAAAATCTGGGTGAAAACTACTATGCAGAGAAGAGCATATTATGAATTATGGCATATATAACATTGAAAATGTTGCTAATATTGTTCAAAAAATTATGATTATTGACAGTTGATTTAAGGGGAATATTACTCAATTGAAAGTCTTGATTTGTTTTGAACATGTTTTTGGAGAAGAGGAGAAGAAAGAGACATCTCCCAGCACATGCCATCACTGTTCTAAAGAAAGACCAAAACTGTAGCGAGATTAGACAAATAACTACCTTTTACTGTTAATATCCCACTGATCAATCAGCACTGGCTACAAAAAAGGAAATGACACAAAAAGGTATAAGGGCAGATCTCTGCCCCTAACTTAGATGATGTCCTCAATAAATCACAGCATGCTTTGATACAGTTTAAACTGCTGGGACTCAGCTTCTCTAATAAACCATGCCATGACTGTTTGATATTAATTTAGGCACAACTGGGTACCATCAAAGACAATACCAAACCTCAGAAGACTTTTGCTAATCAAAGGTCACAGAATATTCTATAACTTGTCTGTAATATACCTGAGCTGAAGTAATTAACTGAACAAATTAAAAGCAGAACATCAAAACTGAAACTAATATGTTCAACAGAGGTATATGTGCATTTATGCTAATTTTGAGCAGTTTTCCAGTGTTTTTCTCAATTCTTTCCAGATGCCATATGTCAAAAAAATCACTCACTGTAGTAAAGCATTCAGGATTAGAAATGCATTATCATATAGGTCCTGCTGAGAAAACAACAAAATTACTGGTCTCAGCTGTAAACTAGAAAGGTAAAGGGAACAAAAAAAAAAAAAAACCATGGAAAGCCAGGACAGCCTGAAAGACTGAAAAAAACAAGTAGGCTAATATGAAGAAGTGGATGTGTGGGAATAGGGAAATTATCATAGAGAAAGAAAAGCTGGAAGAATAAAATAACTGTGGAGAAGAAGGGAGGAAAAGAGTTTATAATATGAAGATGAAGAAGCAGTAGAAATATCTTTAATCAAATCATCCAGAAATCTAAAAATGGCTTAGATTTTCTTTGGACTTCTTTTGAGAATATCAAGCTGAGAAAGTTTGACAGGCAGATGTCTTCACAGTTTCCATCCAAAATATGTTATGTCTTCAGTATAGCTTGCAAGATTTGCACAATTGAACTATTTATTGCAAATCGTGCATCCAGAAGACATTAAGCTGCTACATCTTATTTAGCAAGTGATATGCCTCTTATTTGAAAGTGTGACAACCAGTGTACCAAAATACCATGTGATGAGTGCTATCATGTAATTGTTCTGTTTGTCCAAGATTTCAAATTATAATTTCAAAAGATAATTTCAAGGAGTTAAATTTTAAGCCAATGTTTTCAAAAATTTTCTATTTAAGTTTAAGCAAAAATAAATGTAGTTGATTTTGGCTGAAAGTAAGGTAGTCAGGTGAAAGTTTATATTTTTTTTTTTTTATTTATTCATGGGCACACTCTGAATGACAATGAGTGGGCACAGATTTACTAGACATGTGTGAGAAAGTAAGGGAGCCCTGATTAGTATAAGCAGGTGCATATTGTCTGTCACAAACCACCTACATGGTGATGTGTTGGTTTTATTTAGCAAACCTGGCTCATACTGCTGTGAGAGTATTTCAGTTATAGTCTATTTGTAAAGCTGGCAAGAAAACATTTGTACTTTTTGTGACCTGTGAAGAACATGCCAAAAGCCACTGATGTTTTACTTATTTCAAAACAGCCACAGGACACCACAGAATTTCTTTCTATTAGCTACCAAAAAAAGCCTTTGGTCACTGGAGATCTAACCTGATGATTAAAGAACGCAGATGCCCACAAGCTGTTACTAATTCTCATAATCTTGCCAATACCACATGTAATTTACTGAATTCGGTGTAGTCTGACAGATTAAGTAAAACCTTAAAATTGTGAGAAAAATACTGCTACAAATATATGACTCATTTTATCTGATTAATCATTGTATACAAATTGGTGACTACCCTAGTATGGTGTAATATAATGGGTAGACAGGTTTTCATCTTTTTTTTTTATTTGTATCATAGACTGAGATTCCTGGGGTCATTAGGTGTGGTAAAGTATGCTTCAAGATTCTTACTAATATTCTCTTCCTACTTCCTGTAGTTTTTACTACTACTCTTGTAAAAATGAAGTGTTATTCATGCATTTAAAAAATAAAATTAAACTCTTCAAAATTCAACATTATAAAACCAGCAGGAACTGTGTAGTAGTAACTCAACTCTAATTTAGTAGGAGTTGGAAAACCAAATGGAGGACACTGTAAAGCTGCTTTATGAAAGGAAGAAAATGTTAATAGAGTAGGAATTATAGAACTGTAATACAATTATTAGAATTGTCTTTCAACGAAAGGATCAAACTTTAACTACCATAAATCCTGGATTACTAGCCATTTTCCTTTGGTTTTCACTTGTTTGTTTTTTCCTCTATGATATTATCTTAGGGTTCAAATTCTTTAGTTTTTTTTTGATATAAAAATTTAAAAAATAGTTGGTCTGGAAAAAAAAAAAAAAAAGGTCCCAGGTATAAAAATCCATCATTGTTTGCAAAAATCTTAGAAAAATTGTAAAATCTGAAGACATTCTGAAATTTGAAAAATAGAAAGTAAATAGATTATTGAATGAAAGGATGATTTAGAGTTCAGATGCATTTTATTAAAAAAAAAAGTACTGTCACCTTGGAGTAGGAGGGCAGTCCAACAGAGATGGGGAAAATAGTATTTGCCACTATTCCCTGAATATATGCACAACTTCCTAAGTTAAATCAATTCAGACTTACTTCTGTCCTTTCTACCAGCATAAGAATCAGTTCTACTGGGATGGATAAAACAATTTCATTTTTTTTTTTTTTTTTTTTTTTTTTCCACACCGGAGTTATTGACTCTTTTAGTCAAAGAAAAGACAGAAGAGCAGATGACTAAACTGACTACTAGACAGCATCATTTAGTTACTGAGCAATACATAACATCTTGACTGCATTATGTCAGAGAAAATTTACATGTATATTTGTTGGGCAGTATGTTGTCCTCAAGTCTAGAGTGAAATGTACAGGCATACAGCTGAAGTTGAGATGGAACTTAGTCCTTCTGTTTCCAGGTATGCTGGCTCCACAAGCAAAACCACTAATGAACACGATGATGACTATGTAAGCAATTATAATTTCAGTAAGGATAATTTGTATTTGAAATAAATCACTGTCAAGTTGTCTAGTTTGTCTCAAGTGTCTTGCAAGATCAAGTTATTAGTTCCTAAATTTTATTTGTTTAATGGAGGAAAATTAGACTGCATGTATTCCCTGTTGAATATATTCATTGCTCCACATTTACAGATGACTGTACTTGTTATACGAATTATTCCTTTTCAACATTTTTTTACTTTATTAAATCTAAAAATTAGGAATATATGGATCTACATTTCCATCCTACTAAATCATACAGAAACACACAAGAAGCATAAGTTTGTGTATTCAGTCTCATCAGTCTATAGGAAAGATGGATATACTTGTCTTTTTGGTCTACATGAATTTCTGGAATAAAGCAGATCTCAACGCAAACTTGCTAAAGAAATTGGATATATTTGCACTGATATCAAAGGACTGAAAAAAAATTACTTCAACAACAAAGGATTTTTTGCCATTTTGTAAGCAAAATCAACTTGTTAATATCAAACTTTTTTTTTTTTTCAATAAATTTCAGTATTTCTATTCTATTCATTAGGTCTAGAGACTTCTCCCTTTATTCATGTTAAATATGATCTCATTGAATTTCAGTATTTTCTGTAAAATAAATATTATGCAATTTATTCCAAAACAAAACTGATGTTAATAATTTAGATCCACATAGCTTATATGACTGCTGTTGAGTTCTTTTACAATTAGTCTAGCTCAGCTAGATAAAAACATCACAGTTAAAATTTGCCTAGAATACACATTAACAGTATTAGGCATTTTTCTCCAATATACTTTCAGTAGCTCTGAAAAAAAAAAATTACAAAAGTATATTTAATACCAAAGATTATATCTGAATCTGTTGGTTTTTATTTTCTCTGCTAGTGACAAGCTATTTTATGACAGCTCTGCAATACATTTATAACAATTTTTTTCCTACAGACAATTAATTCATTTTCATATAAATTTCTGTATGCTCTCATAGTCTGAGGATAATTTTTTTACTGTTGTTGTTTTTTGTTTTTTTTTTTCATAAAGTTTGTCTGGAGGCAAGTATTTCTTAAATGAACACTTGTGTCATAAGGAAAAATTATACTGAGGTCAAGTTAGATATTCCAGTCAATGCACCATGAAGATTCACTAGAAGAAATAAATCCATGTCACATTTGTGCTGAATGCTGTAGTCTAGTTGGAGATTCATCCCTTGCTTATAGTTTTAACATGAAAATAATTCAATTACTTTACTACTGAGGTCAAATTCACGATCAGAGCTACCCACACAGGAGTAGGAGCTTGTTTAGGACATTGAATGGTGAAAACGTCATTGAAAATTAGGCTATTGTAATGTGAAGTAAGCGTAGTATCATTTTCAAAAGTGAACAACAGGAAGCAGCATCATAAAACAGTGCCTGAGAAGGGTAGAGAGTACTTTCAGGATGTACTATTTTGCCTCCCACAACAGGATCCTCTGGCGTGTGGATCTCTGGAAGTGTTCAAGGCCAAGCTGGATGGGTCTTTGAGGGACCTGGTCTGGTGGAAGGTGTCCTTGTCCATGGCAGAGGGGCTGAAACTATATGATCTTTAAGGTCCCTTCCAACCCAAACCATTCTATGATGGTGATTATGATTTTGGTCTGGGCTGTACACCTAAGTACTCAGTTGGGAGATTATGATTATTCATTTTCTATGACAATGAATGAAATGCCCAAATTATCATTTTCCCAGCTGGAAATGAAGACAGAAGATAGTAGCCATAAATTATTTGGTATAATGTCTCTACAAGGGATCGAGGGGGTGCTAGTTATATATGTTCCTTTCTACATCTAGTGCTAGAAATCCTGATGAAATCTGACAAAAAATTATTTATAATTGATTAAAGAAACTTAGCTTCTCTTGCCCTTAAAGATGTTTGTCTCAGAAGTCTATTTTGACTTTATATTATAAACAGAAAGAATGTAAAAAATACCAAGAGTTTCTATGATCTGCTGGATTTTACTTTCTTCACAGCTACATACGCTTTCAAATTTGAGAAGTTGGATGCCTATATTATAAAATCCTAGATGGACAGTTACACTCAGAAATCTCTCATGGGCAGAGGGAACAAACTATAAACACAGAATTTATAGTTAAGTCCACATGTCGTTTTTGCAGTCCAAATTAATGATTAAGCTCATTAATAATACAATTCCAACTTTTATCCTTCCCTACTATTCCACCTCTCTCTCTACGGTTATCTCGGTTGTCTGTGGAGGGGCCTGGCAGGAGGAATACTGCTCTCAGTGGTGGAATTCCTCCCTCCATTGCTGTGAGGAAGATGACTTCTCTGCTTTCATCCTTCACTGTCTATAAATCTGCTCAGGTTTATTTTAATACTGTGTCATACTCCACCTGCTTCCAGCCCAGTGCAAGGCCTGCTTCCATTGTCAAGTGATGTGAAAAATGAAATTCAGTGGCCACAGCCTGCACCTTCCTGCCAGTCCGATGTTTGGCAGCTTGGTCAAGCTGGAGCAGCACTGTAGGGGCCCAGCTCAGTAATACCCTGTGAGTAGTAATCCAGCAGGAAACTAAGCACTTTTTTGACATGAAGATTTTACAGTCTGTTTTGAGTTTCTTCTTTACTCTAATCTTCTACAAACTGATTTCCTGTCACTAACTTTACTAGAATTTGAGGTACTACCATGTACCTGTACAACAGGCAATCATATACCCAGAATAAGAAGCTGTAGAATCTCCTTAAATGAAACATAAAGAATCAAATTTAATATTCCTGGTAGTTCAGCAGTTTATTGTCTATATTTATTATATTGGGCAGCAAATCAGAGGTATATATTCTGTCTGGCCTTAGTTTTAAGACAGAATGTGTTTTATCAATTTGCTTGTGAGTCAGGAAGACTTTACTAGGATTAAGCACACACCATGCTATCATGTTTGTTATCAATAAAAGTTATCAAGTTTTTGTCATTTTTAAAGTTTTCTAAATAACTGAGCCTTATTTTCAACTATGTTAGCAGAGGATACACATTTGTATTACCGCATCTGTCATGCATCAATGGTCACACTATGGAATTATATGTTTCCTCATTTTACCTCCAATTTAGCCTTCAATCTCTCATAGAAAGAAGGTAAAATTTAAAACACTTCTTTTATGTTAGGCAAGAGATGAAAATAAAATAAAAATACAAAACTGTGTACCAATGCTTGATTTTCAATCTGTAACTTAACTTCACATGAAATACAATCTATATTTTAAGTATTTAAACACTACATAGCAGTGCAAAATCTTGTTAACCAACAAAAGGCATTATGTTAATATGAACCTTTAAAGAGTGCAATCACTGTTTCAGAGCTTCTCTAACAGAATGATTTAAAATCATTTACTGATAGGAAAAAGGATGACTTCTTCAATACAGGGGAAGAGAGGTAGAAAATATTTCCAATATCCTATTCTATCGCTTTTTGCTTGAGCTATTACACCCATATCTGAATATTCTTTTAAGGTTTTTTTGGGGAATCAAGAAATAAGAAATAATACAATAGTCCTCTCTGAATTTGCTCAGCCGAAGACTGACTTGTCAGGTTTTGTATCCTTTCATTAAAGTGGGAGTAGGCAAGAGAAGGTCCAGAATTAAACACCTGTAAATTTGAGGAATGACAAATGAGGTTGGGCTCAACCTCCACCTGAGCTTTATTAGCTGCTTCCAAGGCCAAGATGTCAAAAAGCATTTTAATTAGGAAAAAGAGTTTCTGAAAATGTCTTACAGGTGTCTGTGAAAAGGTTTTCCACCTCATACCAGCTAGACCTTGCTGGTTCATATGTCTTGGCAACAGAAAACCTCCTCAGAGACAGGTTTTCAAGACCTATCTGATTTAATGGCATTGAATAGCATTTGTCTTTGAACAAGAAGCACATTCTTTACAAAATTAAATAAAATATTGAAAAGAGCTTGTCATAGTTTAGCCCCACTCAGGACCAAGCTACACAGCCTCTCACTCACTCTCCCCAACCTTCACGGGAATAGGGAGAGATAATATAACAAAAAGGCTTGAGATTTGAGACAAGGACAAGGAGAGATCCTGAAAGTTACCGTTACAGGCAAAACAGACTCGACTTGGGGAAAAACTTTTACTATTATCATTAAATCAAAGAAGCATAATGAGAAAGAACAAAGTAACTTCCCCGCACCCCTCCCTCTTCCCGTGCTTAACTTTAAGTTCAGTTACCTCTAACTCCTTCCCCCTAAAAACAGCATAGGGGGAACAGGGAATGGGGGTTATGGTCAGTTCATCACTGGTTGCTTTCCACTGCTCCTTCCTCCTCGGGGGAAGAACTACTCACATTCCTCCCCTGCTCCAGCGTGGGGTCCCTCCCACGGGCTACAGTCCGTGAACTGCTCCAGCATGGGTCATTTTTCTGTGGGGTGCAGTCCCTCAGGAACGGCTGCCCCAACACAGGCCCTCCACAGCCGTCTTCAGCCTGTTGTGGGGTCCTTCGTGGGCTGCAGGTGGATCTCTGCTCCTCTGGGGGCCTCCCTGGGCTGCAGGGGGCCAGTCTGCTTCACTGTGGTCTTCACCACAGGCTGCAGGGGAATCTCTGGCAGGAGCCGCAATACTTCCCCCCCTCCTCCTTCACTGACCTTGGCATCTGCAGCCATTCCTCTCACAAAAAATTCTTCACAACCAGCTCAGGGAGACGCCTTTCAGGTTCTCTTCACATCTCCTCTCCACTTCTTGCAGCCAGGCCGGGCTGAGTTGGGCCCAGACAGCCACCCAGCAGGAGGCCAGAGAGTGAGGGCTGCAAGGCCCACAAAGCTCCTGCCTCCTCCTCTTTGTCCCCCGCTTCAGCTTCCTCACATCTTCTTCTCTTTTTTTTTTTTTTTTTTTTTTTTTTTTTTTTTTTTTTTCTGCTTCTTAAATACTTAATCACAGAGGCATTATCGCTGAACATTCCATCACCAATTGGCTCAGTGGTGAGTCTGCCCTAGGCCCAGATGAGTCCACTGGACAAAGGGGAGACTTCCAGCAACTTCTTGCAGAAGCTACCACAGTAGCTTCTCTATTAAACAAAACTAACACAGAGCTAAATTCTAATACTAGCTGATAAATTGTCTTAGAGAGGTATCCACCTTAACAGCAAGGGCTCAGATCAGTTTCCCACATACACACATCCAGTAACATTTAAGGATTCCTAAGGTATCTACGACATTCACATGGGGCTGGCAGATGTAAAACTCACTGGATTCTATCAAAAAAAAAGAAATCTCTGATTCTCAAGGTATTATTTCCCATTATCTTGAAATGCATCTGGGATTTTGTGACAAGTGGTCACTGATTAAACTTTGTCTGATATGTATATAATTTGTCTTTTCTGCAATAAACATGAAGAAAGAATAATTCTCATTGAGAGATTGATACTTGAAATCATGTCAGTATGTTGACTTTGCCTTTAACACTTGTAAATTGAAGAAAAACACCAGGCAGACTTGACCAGATACAGGGAGTTAACAGCTGTGAAAGGCACAGATTTCATACATTACTTCTGTTCTATTGTTGCACAACCATTGGTATTGCTTTAGGACCAGGTTTTTTTATACACATGTATATGAGTGTGTTTCAGGTATGTTCATTTGTTTGCTGTCTGTTAAGCTAAACTTTGCAACCATTTGCTTCTTGAAGATAGTCTTGCTCTATTGTATCCTCAAAAAATGCTTTCTGTGATTCTCCTTTGATGACAGTAATATTGCTAGAAGATTGAAAAAGCCTCATCCAACCTTAGAGATGGCTGAAGATGGTTTTGGCTACAAAAGCAATATTTGAAATGTTTACATCATACATGTACCTTTTCCGTGCCTATTTCTTGTTAATATCAAGCTAGAGATTCCTGTTCAAAGATCTGAGCCCTAAGTCCTTGGACATAATGCTGAATTTACTCAAAAAATTAGGTGGCTGATTGGCAGTACTCAGTGGAAACTGCACCTCCTGATATACATTTTACTGATAGTGTTTCAATAGAACACATTTGAAATAATGTACTCTCCTCCCTGTAAGCTGCCAAAATTATGACCTTTGAAAGCTTAAATGCTCTTATATATAAACTTTCTTTCCCTGTCTTCTGTTGACCTGAGACAGTACAAATTTTAAGAGTTTTTAAAATTGATAGTAAACTAATAGATAACTAATCAAGCTGTAAAAATAACTAAACCAGGGCAACTGCCTAATAGAAAATAGTACCAAGGTCATCTTCTGGCAGACTGTGTCTGTGTGAGTAAGTAAGACAGGCCTGATATGTAAGGTCTGATTTTACCCCAGAGGACAATGATAATCAGTAGAGAAAAATGAGTCTTTGCCCCTAACATCTTACTAAAATTAAGGGTACAGTTTGCATCTATCAGGACTGTATTTTACAGTACCAAAACCTTCCACTAGCACTTCCAATAGGACCAACAATACAAGCTACATATACTACCTTGATTACTGTAATGGGTCTCAAATATTGACCCACTCTACACAGGTATAACAAAATAATTGAATGGACTTCTGTCAATACTAATTGCATCTTTTGGAGAATGAGGAATTCTCTGTTGTTTAAGGTGATGACTATTTTCATATCCTCCACCTAAAAGTGCTATTTCAGAAAATATGATTTTTAGAACAAAATTTGTCTAGCATTTCGTCTTAACTTTTCCAAAACAATTGAATCTGAAGATGAAGCATTTTAGATTCAATTTGAGGTAACAGTATAATTGTTTGTCCATGTGTCATGGTTCTGGCTAGAACAGAGTTGATTTTCACCTGAGCTGGGAGAGGAAGTGGAGCTGGTGGCACCTGTGACTGGGACACAGCTGGGATAGTTTACTAATTAGCTAACAGCTGTGATAAGTTTATTCAAATTAACCAAAGGACTATTCCACACCATGTGACATCATGCTCAGTATATAAGTGAGGAGGATGCTGAAGGGAGTCTGCTACTACCAGGGGGAAATCAGGTCTTATGATCCACTGTGAACTATTGTTCTGTAAATTATGTGCTTAAGTATTTTCTGGCTTTGGGGTGGGTTTGTTTTCCATTTCTGATAAACGTTTTTTTTTTTATCTCAACCCAAAGGTTTTACCTTCTTGTCTTTACCAATTCTCCTCCCTGCCCCACTGGAGGGTGGGAGGAGTGAGCGAGAGACTGTATAGCTTGGTCCTGAGCAGGGCTAAACTAAGACAACAGGTAACAGGATATGGGAAAGTTGTATAGTGCTTCAGACTAGGTTTACCCAGATTGTTTTAATCTTCCTGAAGTATTTCATTTAATCATAGAATCATAGAATGGCTAGAGTTGGAAGGGACCTTCAAAGGTCATCTAGTCCAACCCCCCTGCAAGAAGCAGGGAAAAACAATACAAGCTACATATACTACCTTGATTACTGCAACATCTTTAGAGGTGGAAGAAGGCTGAAGACTTGTCTGCATTCTAGTTTCAGCCTCCAAGATCGTTGATGCTGTTGCTTTCACCCACCATTCTTTTCACTGTGTTGTTATCTGTTGCATTGCTTCTGAAGTGTGAGAGGAAACTTCTTGACTTCTTCTTGCTTCAATATTGGTTTTACTGACAGGGTACACTGTACTTCAACTTTTTTTCCTGTCTATAGAAAACCAATTTCTTATTTCAATTGTCTTGCCTACCAAATACTTCAGAATTTTTTTTTGTCCCAGTGTCTTTTTTTTTTTTTTTTCCCCTCCCTCTCTCTGTTAAACTGCACTCAAGTTTGCTAGCCACCTATATGTTTTTGAACTTCAAAACACAATCAGATAAGCTCAACTGTTATCCAGTTTTCCACTGGATTTCAAGGTATGTGTGTTTTGCTAGGTGTTTATGTGCATGCATACATCCATGTATATGTGGAACAGTGAGAGACCATTAGGGAATATCCAAGGAAAAGTTATTATTTTGTGCTCAAGATGTTTGTCTAACTACATACTACTGAATTGGAACCAGTTTTCTTTTTTTTTTTCATTCTCCAGTAGTTAAAAGTCATTGAGTGTCAAAAATCAGTAACAATTATCTTGAATAAAGGAGACTTAAATGACAGTAGTGCTCTAGTGTGGCTCCTAGCTAGCTATTGTTATCTGAGCATGTTACTTTAAAGATATATTACTCAATTATTCTACCAGAATGCCATTTCTCTGTTAGTTTTGTTTAGGATTGGCTTGCAGAAAAGAACAATCATTAAAAGCTACCTAAAGAAAGACACCTATGCTTCATAAAAGAAAGATATTCTATGCTATCAATAGTAATTGATAGAAATGTAGAGATATACCTTGGTTTGGTTGGGCTTATTGGACATCTCTCAAATACACTTTGAGCTACAGTGAACTGGGTAATGATAGTGTCAACTTGGTGGACCCTTGACCTCTCCTGGATGACATTTGTAGTAGATACCTTTTGAAATGTTGTTGGGAAGAGGACCTTTGCTAAATTTGTCAGACTCACAGGCTTCTTTAAGAATACATATTCAAGAGAGGAAGACTGAGATAAAAGATAAAATTAAGCAGGATCATGGATAGCAGGGATGCATGTAACCTGTCTGCAACTGGTAGCCTTATTTCTTTGTGCAACATACGAAAATATCTTTTAAATGTAGAGTTAACTGCTATGATTCCATTTTTTTAAATGAAAGCTTTGACTGAAGTTTTGATGACCAGTGAACATCTATAAACTCAGAATCATGCAGCCTTGAAAAACTTTCGCTCTGACAGAGATGCCTGGTGATAAAATGTTCAGTTACCCTTTTAAACTATTTTTTGTGTTTAAACTTCAGACTAATACAGCAAAAAAAAAAAAAAAAAAAAAAAAAAAAAAAAAAAAAAAGGTGAATCACAACTTCTACTGAAGAAGTAATGCCTGAAATTCGATATCAGATCAAACTGTTTTCATTGCGAATGACTTCAAGCAGCTATAGCCTGAATACATTTAATAACATTTCTGTGTATTTTTAACATGTTTTTAATTAAACAAAAGTAGATTCTAATTGCATCTGAAATTTGCAGACTGGGAAAACACAAGCAAACTGTCTCAGCAAAGCAGCGATAATAGTAATTTGAAAGCAGAAAGGCTTAAACATACTTCACATCTCGCTCCTTGTGCTTTATCAGCTTAGGGCTGCAGCTGTTCATATTTTATATCACTGGATTGTGTAGCAGGAATGCTTGCAATTCTCGTAATATCAAAATTGTTACTGAAATCGATGAAAAATTTGAGTGAAGAATGGCAACAAAAATCTAGGCCTAATACTTTTTTTTAAAATTGTTTTTTCACTTTCTTACATCCATACTGCTTTCTTCCTTCCATTTTTAAGATGAGTGTCTTGTTGATAATTAAAGTAGTCTCAATTTTGCCTGTTTCAAACTGATTTTATCTCTGAAAATACATTGCAGTGTTAATAACTCTTAAAGAATTACTCCTTGCGTAGTCTTGCCCTGTTTCTTTTTGGCTTTTCCTGTATCATTGTATATCAAAGGTAATGTTACGATGTATATATTTCAGTATCTCTGGATAATTTAAACTCTATATTACTGTCTTTCTTCTCTTTTCATATTTCTTCCTCTTTCATTAAATCAAAAACTTTCTTGCACTCAGTGAAAGCTGGTTCATCCATCACAATAATATGTTGTTTGGAAAATCACATTTGGAGAGTATTGATGTTACTACACTTCCTAGACAGTAGGTTGTTGGAAATTTGTCTGCTAATGGGATTGTTGTGTCATTCCATTTATTCTGGTATCAATAGTATTGATTTCTTCTTTAGGAGATTTGTGTTTTCATCTTTTTCATATAATCTATATTTACAGTATAGGTCTTTTGGTTTGGTAAGAGGGCTATTTTTCTTTCGATCTTTTCAGGTCTACTGTCTGTAAGCAATTTCAATTATTGTAATTGTTTAGGTCAGTTCTGAAACTCTATATGCATGTTTAAGAATCAAATTTAAAAAGTGTCATATAAAGAAGATATGTGTTTAATTATCATGTTAAGATCTAACTTATCAACATTACTGTATATTTGTACGTGTTACGAAAATATGAGTTTATTTAACCAGACCTAGCATCAGTTGTATCTTAGCTGTGTCATGCCATGATGTTATCATGATGCTGTCATTCATTTTGAGTTTTTCTCTATTTGCCCACATGTCACTACTGAGTTCTTTAAGGGCATTTCCAAAGAATTCATATATAATCCACTGCAATAAAGGTAAATCATCTAAAAATGTTGCATGAGAATGGTGAACGTGGCATACTTCAACAGACACAAGTTATTTATACAGGTTTAACATGTTTAAACATTCATTAGTCTCCAGTATTTAAGTAATTGGGGATTTTCGACTTTCAAAATTTATTTAATCACATAAAATAATGTTTATCTGCAATAATATTGAATGAAATATATATGATTTTGGTTTTCGGCTAAAATTCCGTCTGTATTCAGATCAGTGTTCTGAATGCTCACAGTGCTGATGAGACAACTAAAAGAAAGTTTTTAATATCTATTCACATCTACATTTGCCAAGTTTTAGCCAAATATCTTTGCACGGCAGCCAGCACAAAGGGATACTGACATTGCATAAGACATCAGAGCACTAATTTAATTAAAAAAAAAAAATAAAAAAATCACCAGCAACAAAATAATTATCTTCTATTTTCCAGGCCTAGCATCTAATTCAGTCCTAAAATATGGCATAAGTAAAATGACTTCCGTGTTCAAATTCACTGAGGGAGATGATGCAGGTGTCATAGGAGATTTAACAAAGGAAGTGGAGAAGATGGCAAAGGTGGTCCTCTGATTAGCACCAACTGGTAAAATACATATCTGTGCCAAATATAGGAGGAAAAAGCTTTATTCCTATCTTCGAGTTTCCTCAGGGCATATGTATTCCCTACATATTCCCACTGTGTATACAAACAGCTTGAAAGTGTAGCTGTTCAGGAATTTATATTAAAATAGTTTCTGGAGAAAATATTAACTTATTGAAACTAAGATTTTGAGGAACAGACAAGAATGTTGTTTTATGCTGGCTTACTGCAGAGGGAAAATACTGTGGGAAAATACTGACCCATCATACAGAAAACAGATGCAAAACTATTATTCCTCTGGCAGTTTGTCGCATCCTAGGCAGCTGTTTTGAGTGTAAAACTTTTGGATAGCCGCTTTTGTTAACTTAAATTGTTGATTTATTCCACTTTCAGCTCCACTTGAAAGCCATCTATGAATTGTTATTTTTCTTCTTATCCAGGCATCCAGAGATGGATATTTTTAAAATATCTGCAGAACAGTTGCTTCTTCGGTGAAATTGTAATGTCATTCATGGTTGGTTTGTTTGTTTCTTCTATATAAGAAACCTGTGAAGTTAAGAGTGAAATGTCAATGTCTGTGTCAGTGCTCTCTGCATCACAGAAAAGCTGCACTGAGGATTATTTTGGGAAAGTACACTCTCACTAGACTATATTAAGATTCAATAAACATTTCCTGATTTGTGCTGATTTGTGAATAGACTTGCTTTATTGATTGTGGTAATACAATACAAATGTTTTGGAGGATTTGCTGTATGCTGCTGTCCTTACGTCTTTCTAAGCATCCCTGCCCTCCATAGTTTTCCTCTACAGAATCTGATTTTAGATTATTTCTCCCCAGATGTATAACCTTGTACTTTTCCAAGCTGAATCATCTTTTTTTTTTGTTCCTGACCATGTTTCTACTATCACTTGTTAAATTGGTCCCACTGCTTCTCTCAAAAATAGATAGTTTCTTTACACACTATCCTTTCAGAATGTAGCATTTGAATAAAGGACATGCAAAAATGAGTAATGATTTTGTAGTGATATAGCAAAATATGTCTCTCTTAAAGGCTTATTAAAAAAATATTTAGAAGTGGTAAACCCACTTGTTGAGAATCAATTAAAATAACATTTTAGAGCTTTTTAAATGGTCTTTGTGGAACAACAAATAGTAAATATATTTATTACCTAGTTTTATCAGTTATGTAGACTGTATAAATTCTCTACAAGCACAATTTGCAAACCAGGCACTGTTGGAGTAATTAATAATATCAAGATTGTATTCCTTTTGCACAGCGATATGAAATTTCCAGTTAAATAGTCATAAATGACAAAATGCAAGATCATAGATTTAGAACTAAGACTACTAATTTTATTTTGAATGGAGGTAGCATTCAAAATATTCTAGATCTGCCTCTTACTTGTTAGTGTAAGTGTGGATCTCATACCTAGATTATGTTGTATAGTTGAAAAGCAGGGACACTATGGCAGGAAGGTGTCTGCGTAATTCACAAACCTGGGTGCAAGGAAAAAGAAGCCACACGGGTAGCATAGGCTTACATCTTTGTGTGACCAATATGTGGTAAATATCTTGCACCTTCCAGCCACATAAAAACATGTAGCTCATAAAATCAGATAGTTTGGCCACCTCTGGCCTAGTGGTTGGAAGCGTATCTTGAGGCAAAGCGTATTTTAGAATGTGTACATCTTTTTACTATGTTATACAGCATGGGTAAGACCTACTGGAACATTAAAAATTGACATGTTCTGTTGCTTCTGGAAGAAAGTAGAATTCAGTATTATAGAGTAGGAAAATGAGCCTATGGCACATGGCTGACAAAGTTGACATACTTCAGGGTGATGAAATGAACAGATTAATTACTTGTTTAGATATAGATTTATAATGATCATGGAAAAGAGATACAATAGTGCTGAGCTTCCTCCTGAAGTTATGGCAGGATATAACAGCCTAATATGAGTAGCCAAATGCAGTCATGAAAAAGACACACATACTTAGCAGTGTGATTAGCACAGTTAACTATTTACATTATAAGAAAGATAGGAGAAACTCTTTAGCAGGGCCTTTTGTGATAGGACAAGGGGTAATGATTTTAAAATAGAGGGAGGTAGATTCAGACTGGACTTAAGGAAACAATTTTTTTTTTTTTTTTTTTTTTTTTACAATGAGAGTGGTGGAACACTGGAACAGATGGCCCAGAGAGGTGGTGGATGCTCTATCCTTGGAAATATTCAAGGCCAGGTTGGAGGAGGGCCTAAGCAGCCTGATCTAGTTGAAGATATGCCTGCTTCTTGCAGAGGGGATGGACTAGGTGACTTTTAATGATTCCTTCCAACCCTAACAATTCTATGATTCCGTGTACTGGTATTTATAATAAGCTCTAAAAGATATATCTATTACATGCTTGTTACTCTTTCTGGAGTCATTCTAAGGAAGGTGTGTTCACAGAATGAGACTGAATACTCAAGGTAACCTGTCCTGGATGAGGAATTTATGTAGCTGTGAATGTCCCCTTTCACAGTAGACCAGTGACAGAATGGATTTTCTGCAATATCTGCAGTATTATCACAATAATTTCATTTCTTTCTATCTGCTTATTTATTAATCAAACATTATTCTGTAGCACTTAATCTTTGGGCTTTGGGAAGGGTTATACAAATGGCCAGACACTTTCTTTGTTGTTGCTTGCTTTTGTGTTTTCCTCAAGTATCAGGCAGCAGAAAGAGGTGGCGGTGAGGATTTAGAAAAAGTGACCTTGCGACTCTATGTTGGTAGAGAATACAAATATAATACAACTATAAATTTATTTATTCATATTTATATTTATAATAAAATTGACTGCATTTCAAGTTGAGATGTTACACCAGAAGTAAAATGTATAATTCTTCTTCACCCATATAGGAATAAGTGTCAAGCATATTGTCAAGGATTAATACCTTTACAGGCCAAACTGCAGATAGCAAATTCCAGATATGTGACTCAAAATACCATTTTCTTTGTTCTTAGTTACTTTCACTGTGGAGATTGAAAAAAAATATTGGTTGTACTTGCACTTTTCCAGTCCAATAATAGCATTAAAACCTCTAAAGCTATATCATATCTATGCCATGCTTTTTTTTTTTCCAACTTATTTTCTAAAATGTTAGTCATTACAAGCTTTACATACTTAATGACTTGTCCAACTGTTAATTTTTTATGTAGTGGCAGAATTCTGTAGTTACTTATCTAAGCATTTGTTCTTTGTCTCTTGTACTGCTGTCAACTTAGTTAAGCCATGTTATAGCTATATTGAAAAAAAAAAACAAAACCCCAAAACAAAAAAAAACTATCCTCTTTTTAATGGTTTTTACAATTGTTAATTTATGGATTTTTACTAGTGAATCCTAACAGACAAATTGTTGCTTTCCTGGAATAATACATTTTAGCAGCAAATCATTATATGGAATATATCTTTCCAACTGAAAATGTAATTTATTCAAAGTCATTAATAAATGCAAAGATGATTTAGATGATAACATATTATTTATTTTGGTTTCCAACAACAAAAAAAAAAAAACCCAAAAAACCAAAAACAAATGGTGGGTGGATTGAAACACATACAATGACTTAACATAAATATAATATTTAACATGTTATTTAAATACAACATCAGACATCTGAAACAAAATATACTACAAAACAAATTAGAAATATTATCTCGTTCTCCATACTTTATACTAATAAATACTTTCATAATAAGGAGTACTAGTAAGAAAGAAACACCTGTCCAAAGAATAGTTACTACTATGAACTGTTCAGAGTAAGTAATTTAGTGGAGAACAAATTTTTTTCTTTTTGGAAATCACTTATGAGAAGGATTAATTCAAAAGCATATTCATTATTCATAACTGACAACCAGCTCTTTCTAATAACTCATTTCAGTCTATTGTTTCTTACAAAGTATTTCAAAAGGACTAATATTCTCATGCCACAAAGTGATATGGTGAACCATAACCTTTTTTAGGCATAGGCATTATTGTTGGAGCCTTGAGTTGCACAAATTATCTTGGGATTATCAGGCTGTTTATTTACCAGCAGTGAAAGTACTAAATTCCATTATATAATTGTTCCTGCTCCCTGCTCTGATAACAATATAATTTGTAAACAGGAAAGAAATCAAAGTAACTTTAAGATGATTACACTATCTCTTCTGTCAAGGGTCTTTGAACAAATATATTTTCAAAAGTATTTGTGAAACTTTCTATCAGACAGTATTATCACAGATGGCAAACAGCCCAGATAGAAGTATTTTTGGAAACTAAGAACAATGGTTATAAATAATGTCAGAATGAGTTTTAGATTTGAAATCCAGCACGTACTTGCGGATCCCTTTTGTATGAATCTAAGTTTTGACAGTCATTTATCACAACAGCATTCCTCCAAATATTAACAGGAGTTGTTCTGTGTTCTTAGTATTGTCACAGTCTTTGTAAAGACCTTTGTCTTCCCTGCAAGAATTTATGCTGCTAGAACATGACCTTGGAAGTAACGTAAGTTAACTAACATGTAGTTGATCAAAACTTTTTAAGTAGTGTAGACAAGGACAAAGCTGAATCTACAATGTTATCAACTAATGATTTTTTTGCACAGTAAGAATTCTGAAATGGGGGATATATAGCTACTGATTTTTATTGTTACACAAAACCAGAAGAATCCAACACAAAACACTCGAATAAAAATTAATTAATCTTTGCTTTGGATCTCGTTCTACTAAAATATTTCTCTCAGCTCAAGAGAAGTAATTATCTAAATAGTTTACATAGTTGTATTATTGCCAAAACATTTTAAGTGAGCATGAACAAAGCAAAAAGATTTTAAAGCAAAAAAAAAGACTTAACCACGTATTTTGCTTAATTATAATTTTCCTTTTTTTTTTCTTTGCTAAAATGACAGTGACTAAATTAAAAAAAAAAAATGGTGCAAATCCCTATCTATTCTTCCTATACAAGGAGAGAGACACAATGGGAAAGCTAAATTCTGCAGCAGACAGCCAAAGAAGCATAAAAGGAATGACAGGTGTCTTGGCATAGGAGGTTTAGCAGGGTTAGGTTGATTATCTAGTAAAACAGATATGAAAGAGAGAAACTGCCATCCTAAAAGTGAAACCTATCAGTGTGTTACTGCTTCGTTTACAGAAATAAATGTTGATTATTTTTTCCCCCTTTTAAAAGCTGAATACTCCATTTCTTCTGATTTTCTATTTGTCTTAATTTGTATTTACATTGAGATTTTTATTTTGAAATATTTCTAATTTTTGACATACATGTATCTCAGGGGAGCCAAAAACATTTTGCAAGGTATACCTTTTCTTTTTCTGTTTTGGTGCAACATATCAATGAGCCAGAGTGCTCTAACAATGAAATTACAATGTAAAAAATTAATCTCAATTTGCTTGTGACAACTGGCCAGATTATTACAAATAATTCTTCCAAAACTTCTCAGGAAGTTATCAGTCTTTGTGGGAAACTTAAAAGTTGCCAACTGGAAGGAATGACCTATATGCATATTGCTAGCTTAGTACAAATTTGAGTGGTGAAAGCATTACAAGTCACAAATTAAGGTAATTGAAATGTGAAAAGAGGAGTAGTGTCTCTTATTTAACAAAATAATATTTTTGCCCTTCTCCAAAATATTATACTTGCAGTTAGTAATGTTGCAGTACAAAGCATTATTGGATTTTTCCATTCTTCCTGTCCTCTAAACAAGAGTTCACTCCCTGCTTTTAAACAAATCCAAGCCCAGGTACCTGAATTGCCAGTAACTCAATGTATTACTAATAACTCTTTCTACATTACAGCAGAAAGGTGAAAATCTTACTTGCATCACCCCAGCATGGTATAGAATGCAAAGCGCTGTTGCTCAGGCAGTCTCAGAAAAAAAAAAATGTTAAAAATAGAATTTATTGTGCAATTTATTGTGATCTTTTGCCTGGGATAAGTCATGTGGGGTACTGAGTCTCTTGCATGGGATGGTTAGTCACTGTCTGGATGGTAACAAAAGACTGTCCTGTCCTATATGACCATTTCAAAACCAACATAAAGTTTCTATTGACTATTTAAAATTTGTTGTGTGCAGCATAGTCTATTCAACAAGAGGAACAGTCAGACTCTCCATCCAGGACATGAATCATAGAATAGTTAGGACTGGAAGGGACCTTTAAAAGTCATCTAGTCCATCCCTCTTGCAAGGAGCAGGGACATCTTCAACCAGATCAGCTTGCTCAGAGCCCCATCCAGCCTGGCCTTGAATGTTTCCAGGGATGGGGTATCCAGTACCTTATGTCCAGTTGGAATCTACCTTCCTCTATTTCAAAACCATTACCCCTCATCCTATCACAACAGGCCCTGCTAGAGTTTCTCTCCATCTTTCCTACAAAGTCCCCTTTAGGTACAGGAAGACTGCGATACTTTCTTCATGGAGCCTCCTCTTCTCCAGGCTGAACAGCCCCGACTCTCTCAGCCTGTCCTCATAGGAGAGGTGCTCCAGCCCTCTGATCATCTTTGTGGCCCTCCTCTGGACTCTCTCAAATTGGTCCATGTCCTTCTTACATTGGGGGCTCCAGAGCTGGATGTGGTGCTCCAGGCGAAGTCTCACGAGAGCGGAGTAGAGGGGCAGAATGACCTCCCTATACCTGCTGGCCACACTCCTCTTGATCAGCCTGGGATGTGGTTGGCTTTCTAGGCTGTAAGTGTGCATTGCCAGCTCATGCTGAGATTCTCATTCTCCAGCACTCCCACATCCTTCTCCTCAGGGCTGCTCTTGATCCATTTTCTGCCCAGCCTATATTTGTGCTTGAGACTGCCCCGACTCATGTGCCGGGTCTTGCACTTAGCCTGGTTGAACTTCATGAGATTCTCATAGGCCCACTTCTCCAGCCTGTCAAGGTCCCTCCAGATGGCATCCCTTCCCCGTAGTGTGTCAACTGCACTACACAGCTTGGTGTTGTCTGTGAACTTGCTGAGTGTGCACCACTGTCCATGTCACTGACAAGATGTTGAACAGGGTTGATCCCAATACGGACCACTGAGGAATGCCACTCAGCACCGGTCTCCACTTGGACATTCAGCCATTGACCACTGCTCTGAGTGTGGACATACAGCCAATTCCTTATCCACTGAATGGTCTGTCCCTCAAATCCATCTCTCTCCAGTTTAGAGAGAAGGATATCTTTCAGGGCAGTATCAAATGCTTTATGCAAGTTCCAGTACATCAGTTGGTCGTCCCTTGTCCCAAAGAGGCATTATACAGAGGCAGCCTGATACAGCCCAGTAGGGGTGAAAGAGGTCCTGAAGGACCCAAACCCCAAACAACAGTGAGATGTGCTAAGAACACAGCATTTCAATACTTGTGTTTTTTTCTGGGACTGCAACATCCTAAATCAAGGACCTGCCAATCTGAGCACAGATAAGCTCTGGTTATGCATTTTGACTTGAAATACTGGAACGGTAAGGCTCTTCTCTATGAATGTCAGTTAGTTATGTTTTCCATCCTGCTAAGCCTTTCTCACACAAGTCTATAATAATTTTTGTGGAGTGCGAACTAAATCATTCTGATAAAGGGAGATGTTCCCTGGCTTCCAGTTCAAATATTTCAGATGGTCTTTACCACATTTTTCTTTATGTGTGAATGATTATGACTACTGGGTGGGTGATAAGTACATCCATATATAACATAGGTGTAGATTTCACAATGCTGCAAACGCTGACTCCTTACTACTTGCCTTCCTTTCTGTAGGTGTCATAAGAAGAAGGATTCATCTTTCCCCACCATAGAGAACTGCATAAAAACTAAGAACTACATAAAACTTACCTAGGTTTAAATAATATACTGACAAATTAAGGAAAATGAAGGGAAACATTGTGTTTTGATTGCTGTAGTACATATACTTAAAGCATTTATGCATCAGCTTGCGCTTAGAGGCTAATATGCAATAACTTCTAGGTTTCATATATAAGTTAGACTAAATATATTAGGATACATAAGCTTCCAGCAACTCTGAAACATACTTGTTTTCTCTCTCACATCCCAGAACAATCCCTGAATAGATAGGTAAACCTCTAAAAATGGAGCTTAATGCTAAATACAGGAAGAAACTAAAAGTTAAAAATCTGCAAAGAATTGTGTTTGTACTTCAAGTGAATCACCCACTGATACAATGCATGACATGCATCTTGAAAGTTAAGCTTCTGCATAAGTCCTTGTAGGTAGAATGTATTAGAGTAGAGTGTGTTTGATGATTAGAAGGCCATTTAATTTTAACACAATTTTCAAGCAATTACAGCCTTTGAAAAGGAGAGTTGTAACAGGTACTTTCCCAAACATTCTTGCTTTGTCTGAGAAATATTTTAATTATTTTGTCATTTGTAGTATTTTTCATGGATACCACATAAGTGGCTGAACAAGGAACTGTAATTTGTTAAATTTGAAAGCTGTAAAAATTTTTAGCAAAACGAATGTACTAGCAATGGGAAGAGCAGTGCATTGCTATCATACGTATCAAGGAATTGTTCTGACTATAAAAAAAAAACTTGCTTTGAATAAACTATTTTAAAAAATATTTTGAGATACTTTTTATTTTTTTTTTAGTATTAAAGTCCATTAAAAATAAATCTGCAATTTTTTTTTTGACAAAATTTTCATACACAGAAGCACATACACATATATGTAAAATACAGAGAGGAAGAAAAAGAGAGAAATATTTTTATGGTTTTGTTCAGAATTAGGCCAGTTTCTGAAATTCTAAAATCCTTTCAGAAATAGGATATGTATGTTGTGATGGTCACAGCTCTGAAATAAGCTGGAAAACTGTACAGGTCAAAAATTATGTGACCTGGGAGAGTCTGTCTGCAATGTTATGTGACAAAAATGTTCATGTGATGGATCGTGCTCTTTACAGTCTCCAATCTAAAACAGCTCTACCTGCTATGGCGGGCTGAGGAGTCAACTATGTTGTTAATACTTAGCGAGCTGTGGACCTATACGGTGAGGAAGAAGCTAAAGTCCTTCCTGCATCTAAGTAATACCCTTCCATCTATCTTCTGACAGTTTTAATAATTCTTCTTTTGCATATTCCAAAATCAATCTCTTACACTTGAGCTTATGTGGGATGCCCTTGGATATTCAATTGTCATATTTAATTTCTGAAGAAAGAATTGGCACCAGGTGTTAGTAAATTTAAAAGTGTCTATTAAAATTACAGAAATAGAACACCACTAAATTAAAAATAGCTAAAAACCATGATGAAATGACACTTTCTTCATAGGAAAACTCAGAAAAGCAAATTCATCAAAATAATTGAGTACAATTTGAAAAATATGCCAGCAGTTACAGATAGGTCATAAACCTCTAAGGACCTGAACAAAGATTTGCTCAGATCTGCCTGAGCAAAAGATGAAATTCAGCCCTGCTAGGATATTTTAAATGACGGCTAGGAGAGTACGACATTAGGAAAAAATAGATCTCGAATTCACAGCTAACATGAATTCAGATGAGTTGCTTTCTGCTGATACCAAATTTAAGCAGCATGGCATTTTGACTGTCTCATACAGTTAGTCTATATAACTCCTTCTTCAGATTACTTAAATCTTTTCTCTAGCCCTCAAACAGCCCCTTCATCAGAGAAAGGCCTAATGCAATGCCCTATGAGGTCATCAGAAGTCCACTAACTAAATTGAATTTTGGTCCAGTTAGGAGCTTTATGTTTGCTCAGTGAAGTGTCATTCAGCAGATTCCTTCTCCTGAGACCCTTTTTTTTTCTTGAAATTGTTTTCACTTCACCTCATGAAATTCAACAAGGCCAAGTGCAAGGTCCTGCACATGGGTCAGGGCAATCCTAAGCACGAATACAGACTGACATGGGCTGGGGCAATCCCAAGCACAAATACAAACTGGGCAGAAACTGAATTGAGAGCAGGGATTGAGGAGGACAGGGGAGTGCTGGTGGATGGGAAGCTCAGCATGAGCTGGCAATGCACGCTTGCAGCCCAGAAAGCCAGCTGTATCCTGGGCTGCATCAAAAAAACCATGGACAGCAGGTGAAGGGAGATGACTATTCCCTTCTATTCCGCTCTGGTGAGACCCCATCTGGAGTACTGTGTCCAGCTCTGGAGCCCACAGCATAAGAAGGACATGGATCTGTTGGACAGAGTCCAGGGGGCCATGAAAATAATCAGAGGGTTGGAACACCTCTCCTGTGAGAACAGGCTGAGAGAGTTGGGGCTGTTCAGCCTGGAGAAGAAAAGTCTCCGGGGAGACTTTATAGTGATCTTCCACTAACTAAAGGGGGCTTATAAGAAAGATGGGGAGAAACTCTTCAGAAGGGCCTGTTGTGATAGGACGAATGTTTTTAAAATAGGACATAGATTCAGACTTGATACAAGGGAAAAAATTTTTTATGGTAAGAGTGCTGGAACACTGGAACAGGTTGCCCAGAGAGGTGGTGGATGCCCCATTCCTGGAAAAACTCAAGGCCAGGTTGTATGGGGCTCTGACCAACCTGATCTGGTTGGACATGTCTCTGCTCCTTGCAGGGGAATTGGACTAGATGACCTTAAAAGTCCATTCCAACCCAAACTATTCTATGATTCTATGGTTTTTTTGTGTTTGTTTTCAATGCTCTCTAGAACTATATTGTCAGGACTAATTACACAGCTTTTCTGTCTATGCCTTGCTTATTTTCATTGGAACTCTGTTAAAACCAACATATTTTTGAGGAACAATTTCATTTCCACATTTAGTACTTCTGTGGTGACATCTTTCTGTGTGAGATGGGCTAGGCCTTTTAATTTCATGTAGCATCACAGTGTGGCTGCAAACCACCACAGCCCCTTTCCAGCTCTGCGACAGCACCCTGAGGCAGATAGGTATTGTTTGCCTGTGTGCAGTGATACTCACATATGTGTAAGGTCCATGAAAGATGTCAGCCATGGGTAGATTGCTGCTGCCACCACATCTCTCCACTGACTCCTGAACCTCTTCTGAGAAGGAAAATTTCAAGAGCAGGCACAACAAGTTACACACAGCCTATGATTGCTGGCTGAAAGCTCCCTATGTAGAACATGAAGGAAGTGCAGTAACAAATTGACCCATTCTCCAAGAAACCATTCACTGTCATCTTTCTCAAATGAAAAAATGAATCCTTCGAAGAAAGAGGCTGTCCATAAGGGCTTAGGTATCCATGACAGACACCAAAGAGCATTAGCTGAGCTACACTTGCTAACCATGTGCACGTTAGTTGGCACACAAATTTGCAAGTAAAATCTAACTACCCATATATTATTCATTCATATGCAAGTCAGTACATTTCACTTCATTTTTTCTTAGAACCAACCCTTACATGCATGCAGCAGCTCAGATGATCAAAGATTATTCATCTTTGTGTCAGTCCTCAAACAGAATAGTATGAAACGAGGAAAAAATCGAGATAGTCACTCTCCCAAAACCACAGTGTTTCTGAGCATATCAGCAAGCTCCTACAAAACCCCATCAGCCTGACCAAGGTTCTGAAAAGATTTAGGTTTCTGTCCTAGAACAGATTTTTGTAATGAAAAATCTATTTTAATCACAGTTTATTTGTTTTAAGCTAGTTTGTTTTTATTTCGTGATGTGCACATGTGGCCAGAAGATTAAACACTCTAAGTCTCCTATGCTTATTTGAAGGGATATATGAATAAATTTTGTCGCTGAAGTAACTTTCACGTGGCTTTCTACTAAGAATAGGATCTACACTAGTGAAGAACCTTTTATTGATTTATCCTGGAACTGCACCCTCGCTTTCATCTAAGTGCAATATGATAAAGCAGAGACTCACCTCATAGAGGGAAAACACACAGGAATCCATTTAATTCACCAAGGTCATAAGCTCACCATACCTGGCTGCACAGTGGATTTTTTTTTTTTTTTCAAAGCTAATTGGGCTTAGAGCTAGGCTAGTGATTACACATCCTCTTAATCACAGGTGAAGAAGCATTTCAAGCTAGGAATCATGCCTTTACTCCTACTCTTGCGTAGTGTTTTTCCTGCCAGCGGTCCTACTCATCTCCTAGACTGGCATGGTGCCTTCTCACAAATGAGTTGAGGACTTGCTGAATAACACAGATGCCAGTCAATTATGTGCTTACAAAAGCAATCTGCATTTCAGTACAGGTGCCGAGTCATTTTAAAGAGCTTATCTATGACTGTGACACCAGAACAGACATACTGTGACCCTTTTGAGCTGCAAGCCTTGGTATTTCTTTTAAAATTGCCACCTTGAATACATTAAGAAAGGTTAACATAAATGCCAGGGAATACATAGCTGCAATCAAGATAGAGTATGTTTTTGGTTTTGAGTATAGGATAGAATGTTGATCAACAGCTTTTAAAAGTTACTGTTATTTGTAAGGAAAAAAAATGTTTGTCATTGTCATGACAACACTTAATCAGAACTAACATGACTTAAATAGGTGACCAGATATACTAGCCCAAGAATTGATTTTTTTTTAAAAAGAAATGATATGTAGATTTTTTTTTTTCATGCACATATTCTCTGAATTTTTCAGTCAGGTTAAAATGTAATTTGCGTGAATGGAGGAATTTAATAAAGCACTGTTCAGAGCTAATAATTAGCCCCATTCTGAATACTTCATAATCTGAATGGTAAAACATTATGGTAAAATTTATAGAACATTTTGATTTTGATAAGTGTCGCAAAAGATAGGAACTATTGGGCTATTACATAAGTGAAAATGTCCTTTGTAACCAGATTCAATATGTGAATGAAGGATTATGTAAATCACATGGGAGGAAACAGACTGCAGCTGAGGTATGGTCTATTGCACTGTAGCAGCTGAACAGAAATTGTGATGGCTTTTGGTTAGAAAGCAGCTTAGGAGGAAAGGTGTAGAAAATGTTTGTGGATTTTTAATATGAAGACACATTTTATTATTTCCTTCCATGATTTTTGTTATTTCTTTCCATGATTAATAGATTTTATTATTTCTTTCCATGATTAATAAATCTGTGGTAGTAATTCTTCCTAACATTAAAATATTTCTTACAACAGAAAGGACTCTCGTTTTCTGAGCAGATAAACCACGTTATTTGCTGAAATTTTTGGACTAGGTTCCAGTAGTAAGCACCAGCAAGGCTACAGGTGAGATGTAGGGTGAGATGTCCTGCCATCTGTTCTTCATTCCTGAGTTAGAGTACCAATTCTTGCTTACTAAAAATGTTCTAGGGTTTCCCAACAACGAGGTTATTGTTAACGAAAAAACATATTTTCCTCTTTTTTTTGTGTTTAATCTCCTGCTTCCATAACACTGAATCTTCTAGGTTACAAGCTCCAGTTTCTTACCCTATTTTTTTTTTACAATATTTTTTTTTATTCCAGTAAATTATTGTACTACGTAAATGCCGAAGATTTAGATGCCAAATGTTGTCCAAATCCAACATTATAAGGTCAAAAATCCCTGCTTATCTGCTATGAAATTTATGTGCCCATTTTTGAAGTTAAAGGTAATTCAGAGTCATCAAGCTGTGATTTTGCATACACTTAAAGCTACCCTTAAAACTTTCATGCAAGACTGAGTGACTGGTGCTTAGCTGGGCCTGAATTCTATCTAAGGTCTAAAATGAGAATATACCACCAAATCATATAAGAGCTTGATTTTGGATGCCTGCCTAAATGAAGAAAAGAGATGTTACCAAAATCAGTCCTTTCACATGATGTACTAATGTTTTCCTTGCTGTGGCTTTGTTTAGGAACATGATGGTTGAGATGCTCGCTCAGAAACACGTCTAGTTCTGTCTTCCCTTCCTACTGTTTTCAACTTCTTTCATGTCTTACACACCAAGGTGAATGAATAGCTGTTAGGATGGAGGTACTTCTTTGCTTATGAAGATGGTCTTTGTTCCCTTCATGTATTACAAACTGGATTAAAAATAAATAAATAATAAACCCCTGACATTTAAAAATAATTTAACCTAATAACCTAAACAATGAGTTTTGAGTACATTTTTAACAAAACTCTCTTTATAAAATTATAAGATACATAGAGATACAAAAGCAATGGTATATTATTCTATATAAAATTAAAACTGACTGTCTAACCTCATGCTTACAATAACAGTTGGAAAGCTATATCTTGTAAGAAACTTATATTGCACAGCTAGAAGCAATGCAAGACCTGGAGAATTTTCTCTGAAAAATGGCAACTACAAGAGATAGAATACTCTGTTAGCAGGCTCACTGGTCTGTTGTAAAATTAGAGTTTCGTATATACCCTCTATGGAGCAGATTCTCCTGGAAACCACTCTGAGGCACATAGAGAACAAGGAGGTGGCTGGTGACAACCAACATGGCTTCACCAAGGGCAGATCGTGCCTGGCCAATTTGGTAGCCTTCTATGACAGGGTGACAACATCAGTGGACAAGGGACGAGCAATGGATACCATCTACCTGGACTTGTGCAAAGCTATTGACACTGTCCCACATGACATCCTTCTCTCTAAATTGGAGAGGCATGGGTCTGATGGATGAACCACTCAGTGGATAAGGAGCTGGCTGGATGGCCTCACTCAGAGAATGGTGGTCCCTCAGGGGTCCGTGTTGGGCCCGGCCCTGTTCAACATCTTTGTCAGCGACATGTACAGTGGGATAGAGTGCACCCTCAGCAAGTTCGCCAATGACACCAAGCTGTATGGTGCTGTCAACATGCTGGAAGGAAGGGATGCCATCCAGAGGGACCTGGACAGGCTGGAGAGGTGGGCCCGTGCCAACCTCATGAAGTTCAACTAGGCCAAGTGCAAGGTCCTGCACCTGGGTCGTGGCAATCCCAGGCACAAATAAAGGCTGGGTGGAGAATGGATTGAGAGTAGCCCTGAGGAGAAGGACTTGGGAGTGCTGCTGGATGAGAGGCTCAACATGAGCCGGCAATGCGCCCTTGCGTCCCAGAAGGCCAACCGCATCCTGGGCTGCATCAAGAGGAGTGTGGCCAGCAGGTCAAGGGAGGTGATTCTGCCCTTCTACTCTGCCCGGGTGAGACCCCACCTGGAGTACTGTGTCCAGTTCTGGAACCCCCACCATAAGAAGGACATGGACCAGTTGGAGAGGGTCCAGAGGAGGGCCATGAAGATGACCAGTGGGCTAGAGCAAACTTTCCTATGAGGACAGGCTGAGAGAGTTGGGGCTGTTCAGCCTGGAGAAGAGGAGGCTCTGGGCAGACCTGATAGTGGTCTTCCAGTACCTCAAGGGGGCCTACAAGAAAGACGGGGAGAGGCTGTTCAGTAGGGCCTGTTGTGATAGGACGAGGGGTAATGGTTTTCAAATAGAGTGAGGTAGATTCAGATTAGATATTAGGAAATTTTTTTTTACAATGTGAGTTGTAGAGCACTGGAACAGGTTGCCCAGAGAGGTGGTGGAAGCCCCATCCCTGGAAACATTCAAGGCCAGGTTGGATGAGGCCCTGAGCAACCTGATCTAGCCAGGGATGTCCTTGCTCCGTGCACGGGGTTTGGACTAGATGACCTTTGAAGGTCCCTTCCAACTCTAACCATTCTATGATTCTATGATTATTCTGGGCTCCTTCTGAAAATCTTTCAACTATGCGGACAAAGTGACTGTCTCAGATATACATTTGCAGCTAACTAAAAGAAAGAATGAAATTCTTAATGCTTCTATTTGACTTCTAACTCTTCTGGGCAATAAGAGAAGGTCAAAATTTTGAAGTTGTTATTTATCACCTCAAATACAGTATTATTTCTGTTAAACAGACGGGAGAATTAAGTTGCACTGAAGTTTAGCAGTTTATCCAAGGTTGCATGAAATTATTTTGGGAGAAATGCTAGTGAAAGATATTACAGTTTTCAAAGCATATTTTGATTTCTTCTTCAATAACTGCCAAACATATTAAAAGCTTCTTGTAAGCCAGCTTTGGTTTTTAAAGGGGTCTGATCTTCACAATATCTTGTAAGCTTAGAAAAGCATTTGACAATGGTCTTGGAAGATGGATGATGTAGATGGATTACTCATTTCAAGCCACCTACACAGGAGACAGAATAATAGATTTAGTATACAGGTAAAACAGGATGAGCAAAAGCAGGACAGCTCTCTGGAACTTATGAAAGCCTATATCAGAAAGTATTTTCTTTACCTCTACACAAACCTCAAATTCCATAGCAAATTGCTCTGTAGGTGGCTCACACCTGTAATAGTGAGATTATCAGAGCTTTGGTATAATCTCTATGAAAAGTATCTTTTTGATACTGCTTGTCATGACTCAGAAAGAATACAAATGGAAACACATACGCACTAGAAAGCAGCCAGAGAGCAGTGTCTTAGCACCAGCATGTACTGCACCTTTCAGAATAACCTGGACAAAATCATCAGCTGTTAAAGATCCTGACTAGTGAGAGACAACTCATTTGCACAGATGAGGATTTGTCTTCATAATAGTTTCTTGTGGAAGGGAAATTAGTTTAAGACTAATATGAGTGCAAGAGAGAAAATCATGAAAGGTAAGGAGACAGATTTTATGGGATTTATACCTATTAGTGCACTGACAAAAAGAGTCTAGACTGGAGGGCGGGGAACAAGTGGAGCTAATTCCTCTTCCTGGGCTGGGTGTACCAGAAGGGATTTGATTGAACTTTTAAGTCATGACAAACTGGGAAAGGAGTGTGGACCTGTGGAGGTTTTCAAAGAAGCTATGTGACTAGGAGTGAAGAGTCTTGTCCTTTATACAGTCCCTTTTTTTTCCTTTTTTCTTTCTGCATGCATCACTTCTTAGTGCACCTTTTTTTTTGCTTCTTTTTTTTTTTTTTTTCCTGTAAATTTTGAGATCTATGCATAACTTGACTCACAATAAAGCCTTTTTTTTTTTTTTCTTTTTTGTGGAAAAGCTAATAGCTGAGCAGTGGCCCTGTTTAGCTGAGGAATAATTAGATGTCACCAACTCTTAGCTGCATGCCCCTGAACTTTATTGAAGTTCTTCTGTGACTGTCTTTTCCAGTCAGATAAATTCTGTTGCATGGTCTTCTGATTCTGTTCTGTTTCATTTTCAGATGCACTTCATGTTCTACATGCAAATCTATTTGCATATTCTACTTGCAGATCTATTTGCAAAGTATTTAAATATTAGGAAGATTTTGGTTTTAATGATTTCTTTGACTACCAGTAGTAATCACTCTGGCTACGTGCAAACTGTGCTGAATTAGTAATACTGTTGAAAGACTTTTTTAAAAAACCATGATGCTTTAATATGGGGTTATTATCTTTCTCCTTTGCTCTCATGAGGATCCACTTGCAGTACTGCATCTGACTCTGGAGCCCCGAACAAAAGAAGCGCATGGACCTATTGGAGTGAGTCCAGAGAAGGGCCACAAAGATGATCAGAGGGCTGGAGCATCTCTCCTATGAGGACGGGCTGAGAGAGTTGGGGTTGTACAGCCTAGAGAAGAGAAGGCTCCTGGGACATCTTACAGCAGCCTTCCAGTACCTAAGGGGGGCCTGCAAGAAAACTGGAGAGGGAATTTTGACAAGGACATGTAGTGACAGGACATGGGATAATGGCTTTAAACTGTAAGAGAATAGATTTAGATTAGACATAAGGAAGAAATTCTTCACTGTGAGGGTGGTGAGGCACTGGAAGAGGTTGCTCAGAGAAGCTATTGATGCTTCATCCCTAGAAGTGTTCAAGACCAGGCTGGATGGGGCTTTGAGTGACCTGGTCTAGTGGAATGTGTCCCTGCCCAGGGCAACAGAGTTGGAAGTAGATGATCTTTAAGGTCTCTTCCAACCCAAACCATTATATGATTCTATGATTCTTTTTATTCCTGTTTTATTCAGGAAATAAGTGGGGAACAAATGTGTTTACACTGAAATCAAAACTGTTTATCTGAAAGATGAAATAATTTAAATACAATGATGTGAAGGTTTTGTTGTTTGTTTTTTTTTTCCTTCACTGTTTTTTTTTTCGGTGAGAACATGAAAAGCATGTCATGACAATGGAATGTAGATATTAAAGAAAACAGTTATTGTTACTGTAGAAACTTTCATATCTATAAAGAAAGAGGAGTGAAATTTCTTGATAACTCACATGAACAAATCAAAAGTGTTTAGTAAGAAGTGCATTATTATTATTTCAGTAAGTTCCTAAAGAAGATTAAAAAAATAATATAACTAAAATTTTTCCAAACACTCAGATAGAATCCGTATGCTTGTAAGGTAGTGTATCATGGTGAATTTGGAGAAGAATGATCAAAAGGTATTCTAAATGCTATTAGTTCAGGTTTTAATAAAGACTAATACTCTAACAATAAACTGATATGTACAGTTTGAGGAATGGTAAATTAAAACATGTTATGACGCATGTTATGAGTCACTGTAAGCTCTCATTAGCTTACCGTTGTGTATGGTTACACAGGACCTATCCTCTGTATGCTCCAGGGAAATCTTGAGTTCACAAAGAGGAAAGGACTTATTAGAAACTCAAACTTATCTTCCTTAATGAGCTGGCCCAAAGCTGAGGCTAATACTGAGTTCGTGAAAAGCATTCAGCATATTTTGAAACGGATCTGAACTAAGTTTTGGGTTGAAAAGAAGTCGTGCTTATGCATCTTATCCCAAAATATTACAAGGTCTATCATCACCTATTCTTCAGCAAAGCAAACAAGTATATAATCTGCCATCTGTCTTTGAATCTGAGCACACAGTAATTATGTTTGAGATTGATCTGATGAACTTCTAGCTTTGTCATTTTATAAAGTGGCAAGAGATACTGATTCAAAATAACCCATCTGAACTGTAAGGCTTACTTTTATGTCTGTATTTTTTTTTTTTTTTCTTAAGGACATTGATGTGAACTCTACTCTTGGTTGACTTTGAAGCTCTGATATTAAAACATCTATACTTCACAGATGACTTTTTTTTTTTTTTAAGCCAAGCAGCCTTTAGGTTGATGATAGAACTCTAGATACGCTGCCCAGGAGGAGCGTTGTAAACACTGACTTGGTGAGTTACAGTCTTACCTTTTGTCTCAAGCTGTGTCGTTCAGTTTGGAAGAGGTTTTTTTTTTTTCTCACTCAGCAGATACTTTAAAGTGTGGTGGTGAAGGGAGTGTTGGGAGAGGTGAGATTAATCTGTTTGAATCTGCTCAAAATGTGATGGAACCTGAACCATAATCTCAGCTTCCACTGTGTTCCCATGCAGGCAGTAATATATTCTGTGAAGGGATAATCTTCCTCTGCCAGCACTTTGAGGCAGCAGTTGACTTCCTACCTGTTTATACAAACATGAAATACAGGGATTTTTTATTTCTTGAGACTAGGAGAAGATTTAAATGGAGTTTTGCCTAATAAATATACTCAAGGCCTGTAGCTCCAGGTAAATGCTGTTATGGAGACTGCCACAGGACTGAAAGTCAAATATGACCGTTGCTTTAAGAGTAGAAATGCTAATCCAATATGTAATTAGGAAATCCAAAGAAACTTTAGTTTTCTGGTTATAGAGGTGCTACCTTTACTCTCGCTTTAGCCTTTTTGATTCTATATCTGCAGCAAGGAACTCTGGAAACTTTGAGATTCTGAACTGATCCAGTCTAGGGATTTTAGATTGCCAGTTGTCATGCTAGGAGCCTTGGGAACTGTACTAAGGTCAGCTGTACTCCATGGCTCAGACTTGGATGAGAACTTCACAAGTCAAAAATTTCTGGTGATTAAAAATTCTTATCCCATTGGAATTTCCAAAATATAATATATCATATTTTTCCTACTTTTGGGGGGGATTTCTATTCTGAATAATTTTTTTTTTTTTTTTTCTGAACAATTCTACAGAGAAATGCCCCTATAAACCAAACAGAAATAAGTTCAACCAGTAACATGCTGGTTTAATATTTCAAAACCTGGTGATAGCCAAAGAGTCAAGGTATGCTTTGATTTAAAAAAAAAAAAAAAATAAAGAAAGAAATTGTGTTTAGTGTAGTTAAACAAATGAAAACAATCTCAAATTAAGGTATTTATAACCACAATGTAAAAGTTCTTTATTATTTGGGTTTTAGTTTGTAACAGATTTTTCTGAATGTTAATTATTTGATTCCTTGTGCTGTCAGTTGTCACATTAATGAATATCCTATACTAGATCTGATGAAAGTTAGGAGAAATTTTTTATATTAGTTGAGAAAAGGGCCTACTATAGGGAGACTACCACAGACAGATTTGCTGGAGTAAACTAACAAATCCTATTTCTGCAACTGATTCTGGTTACATTTAGTTTCTGGAGTACTTCAGTCTGGAGAAAATGCAGATTCTTTTAATCTAGCATGAAGTATGAGACAAGTTATTTAACGATACCTCACAGCATCTTGTACTGAACAACAGGATTTACGTAGTCAGGATCTGCTTCAATAACACAAACTCTACTTCTGAATCCCAAGTAGATGCAGATCTTTTCTCTGTGGGCAGGTGCAATTCTGTGGACTTTTTCAGCTGAAAAAGATAGCTGGTGTAGCCATTCTGAAATAATTATATTCTACTACAGTTCCCTCAATAATTTCCCCTGAACAACTGCTCTCTTCTTTATTGGTAATATACACTAACAAGAGTGACCTACTACTACAATTATGTCTTTCTTTTGGCCATTTAATGACTATACCAGAGGGGAGAAAAATACCACTGATACACTGGAATAGAAGGATATTCTAAAATAACTATGACTGAACACTTTGTATACATAATCAGCTACTCAGGAACAATTCTGTAAGGAAGATCAAAGTTTAATTAAAACAATCAAGTCCTACCAACCATAATTTGTCACTGAAGACGCACTTTTAAGCAATGTTCTCTTATCATCTGCAAATCATAGGAATAAGGGAAAGAAGGACATCTGAGGTCATTTTTGTTTTCCACAAATCTTATTAAGGATTTTGATTTCCATCTCATGCCATGTCAAAAGAGTGAGTTTCTCAAAACTTATTAACCTTTTTTCACTTAGTCAATTACTTAGTTGACAGATAACTTCCCAAATACATTAAATGTGTAAAATCTTGATATGTTTCTCTTAACAAAAACCATATTAATATGCATTAATTTTCTGTGTAGTGTGGCACAGATAAAGACATGAGAATACTAATTGATGAACAATTCACTACAGCTGTTAACCTCTTATGAGAAAACAAATATTTCATGATAAGGGAAGATATGTGCAGAAGGAACCATTATATCGTTGCATGTTTTACAAGGCTGAAATACATACCAAAAAAGTGTATTTTTAAGTATAATCAACATCAGAGGGAACTATTCACTGAAGCAAATCAAAATACTTATAGAGAATCAAAACAAAACCCATTCAAATTATGAAACAATGTTAATCTTACAGTAGATGAATGAATGAGACAGCTTTTTAATGTCCTTTCACCAATCCTGTGATTCTATTGAAATAAGCAAATTAAGAGAATCTTAATGTCGTTGTTTAGTCCCACTCGGGACCAAGCCATGCAGTCTATTGCTCACTCCCCCCACCCTCTGAGGGAATACGGAAAGATAATATGAGAAAAAAGTTTGAGGTTTGAGATAAGGACAGGGACAGATCCTTAAAGTTATCATTATGGGCAAAACAGACTTGACTTGGGGAAAACTATTTATTATTAAAACCAAGGCAAGATAACGAGAAAGAGAACAAGATAACTTCCTCTCACCCCTCCCTCTTCCAGGCCTTGAACTTTATGTTCAATTATCTCTACCTCTTTCCCACCATGAGCGGCAAAGTGGGGAAGAGGGAATGGGGGTTACAGTCAGTTCATCGCTTGTCACTTTCCACCGCTCCTTCCTCCTCAGGGGAAGAACTCCTCACATCACTGCCCTGCTCCGGCATGGGTCACTCCCATAGGCTACAGTCCTTCATGAACTGCTCTGGCATGGGTTGATTTTCCACAGGATGCAGTCCCTCAGGAACAGCTGCCCCAGTGCAGCCCTCCGTGGGCTGCAGGTGGATCTCTGCTCCTCTGTGGAACTCCATGGGCGTCAAGGGGACAACCTGCTTCACCATGGTCTTCACCACAGGCTGCAGGGGAATCTCTGGCAGGAGCAACTTTACTCCTCACCCTCCTTCTTCACTGACCTTGGAATTTGCAGCCGTTCCTCTCACAAGAAATTCTCCACAATCAGCTCAGGCAGACGCCTCTCAGGTTCTCTTCACATCTCCTCTCCACTTCTTGCAGCCAGGCTGGGCCAAATTTAACCCAGGCAGCCGCCCGATGAGAGGCCAGAGGGTGAGGGCTGCAAGGCCCACAAAGCTTGCATCTCCCCTTCTCTGCCCAGACTCGGCTTCTTCACATCTTCTCTTTTTTAAATTTTATTTTTCCCTTTCTTAAATACATTACCACAGAGACGTTATCGGGGAGCATTCCATCGCCAGTTGGCTTGGACCTGGCCAGCAGCGGGTCTGCCCTAGGCCCGGCTGAGTTCACTGGATGAAGGAGAAACTTCTACCAGCTTCTTGCAGAAGCTGCCACCATAGCCCCCCAACTAAACAAAACCAACACACTTAACTAATGGATGTTCACTCCCTGTTAGTGACTGGTCAGAAATATGTACAAGCAAAACAAATATTTCAGGAATGAAAATAGGGAAACTGATGTAATATGCATCAAGTTACTGAACAGGTATATCTTCATGATGTCTGCAAGAGGAGTTATTTCTATTTTCCTACTTCTTCATAAAAGTGATGTCTGGTGGGCGTTTGAAACTAATGACAAGATTCCAGAAAGTTCTTATACATAAAGCTCATTTGATGCCTTTCCAGTATTTTGAAGGGGTCTAATATTGAGAAGGGTAGTGTTAACATCTCCATTATACACATTAAAACTGAAGCAAATAAAAATTAAATGTCTTGCTCTAAACCCCTGACACATTATTATGAATACAGCTTTGTCAGGATCAAATTCATAATGGTATGAAGCAATAGCCACTCCTTTGCCCATTTGTCTGTACTGCGGAAGATCAGTTTCCTTAATGGTTGTTCAGAGCACAGACTAGAATACTGTAAGTCATCTGGACCATTAAGAGCCTTTGCCACAGTTCATTGACATCTATTAACTTCAGGAGGTTTTAGGTCAAACACTGTTTTGTGTAGAAGAGTGGTTAAGTATGTGCTGCCAAGTTTTGTCTGTCCTTGGCATAACAATTAATTTTTGCATAAGCTTGGGACTGCAAAGACTTCCCCGAAATTAATGTAATTTTCTTTACTAAGCCAGATCATGAAGCTCACAGATCTCAAGAAAAAAAAAAAAATCTCTTATTGATGATAAGTAAATGTAACACAAAATAATTATGCATCTCCAACTTCACAACTGGTTGGAGGGCAAATATATGTGAATTGCATACTTCATTATGCCATCAGGGCATATTATACAATGAAGCCCAGTAGGACTACCGAAATTTGCATCAAAAGAAGTTATAACAAATGCAGTAGTCACACCTGATTCACTAGGGTATAGTTTTCTTGCACTTACCATATAACAGAAGGTGATAAAGGGCTAACAAGAAGTGTGAATGTCTCATCTTTTTTTTCACCAGTCTATTCTGGAATCACAGGTAAAATCTTCTGAGTTTCAGTACATACCGGTCATTATACTGCCTCATACAAGAAAGATAAGATTTTAACCTTCTTGCAATGGATCTATTCTTGCTATTAGAAGAATTCTGTTTAACACTTCACTCACTGCTTGCTATCTGTTGTCTGTTCTATCTGCTTTTGCTTTTTGTTTCTGTCCCAGAAACACAGTTACTTACCCACAGTGCTGCTCTTTAGCCGCTATGCTGCTCAGAGTGTGAAATGGCTGAAGGATTACTTACATGTATTTTTCTCTCATGCACACATACACTCTTGCACTAAGACAATATGTAGAACAAGGAATTCCACCATGCTACTTTCATCGGGGAACCTATTCCTTAATAGAACGAAATATCCATTGGAATATTTGAGACATGTTCTACAAGAATAATTTTGAGTGTCTTTTTGATTCCAAAAATAATAATTAAGAATATATATATATAAACCATGCATATTTTTGGGGCAACCTCTCACCCACTGAGCTGGAGGTAGGATGATAAACATTAATACTTTTAATTATCTTCTTTCAAACATGTTCATTTTCTAAGATATCAGTTTTTGTTTTGTTTTGTTTTGTTTTGTTTTCTGGTATGTGGTATATTTTCCTCACCAAAGATAAGTTTAATGCAAATCCTTTTTCTATTTGCATAGATAAACCTTTCTAAGTTAGATCTACAAAGTACAAACTTCATGGTGTAATAAATATTTTAATTATTCTTGTACGTACCTTTCAGGGGTCAGATCTAGGGAGACAACCCAATGGGATTGCATACTGAAAAAGAAAAAAAGCTTTAATTACTGTTTTGCATATCATTTATGGGTCAGTGGTAAAGAAAAGTGCCTAGGGAATCTATTCAGCATATACTCATGTTTATAGGGTGAAATGTTATGCTAGCTTTAAACTAAACTGTTTCATTTAATCTTTTTAATTAATGCAGTTGTAATACTTCTACTTGGAATATCTGAACATTCTGCAGATCTTAAGGCCATATCCGTGGCCATTTGAGAGCAAATTTAAATGAACTTGTCTAACTCTATTGTTTATTTTAATAGGCTTATAAATCCTGATTACATACAGGGTATCTAGTCAGACAGCCTAGACACTTTACATTCTCTGCAACAGACAGGATGGTGCAGTTCATTTCTTTAATCAGATTAGTAATGCTGTACTGACTAGCCTGTTTTCTGTGTTCCCTAGCCCAGCATAGAGCAAGTGAATATGACATGACTGAAGATTTAAATAATATTCAATGGCTTTCCATATGCTTATGTTGGTAGTATGGTATAGGAATGGATGTTTGATATCACTGTTGTGGTCTTGCACTGAAGAGAGACAATGGAATTTTACCCAATTATCCTTGCACAAAACTTCCAAATATGACTAAATATACCTTCTGAAATAAATAATGAAATATGAAAGGAAGTAATAAAAAAAAAAAAAAATTATCTATTTCTTTCCTTGATAGCTTGTCTCAGGCATAAATTTACTTAGAGGTTAAAGGGATCCCATTAACCCTAGCCTGATCTGTGCAGCCTCAGTTAGGAAGCTTTGAACACCTGCAGGCTTTGCAACATTCATAGCAGGTTCCAGTGACTCTACTTTCTTTCAATAGTTTCAATTCTAATTAAAAAGAAGTAACTGTGTCATTACTGTTGATAACAGAATGACAAGTTTTACTTCTGAATTTTTACAGTTCCTCTCCTCGCCTTGTCTCGCCTCAAAATTATTTCAAGTAAATAATTGTTCTATGTGTAGGCTGTAGTTGTAGTGAAAATGACATTTCTTTCTCTAAAATATGTTATATTCAACAATTCTTACATTAAATTTAAGCCTTCTTGTTTTGACCTGTATCTTGCTTACTTACAAATCAGACTATTCCATTTTACATAAAGATTGGAAGCAACTCAACACCTACATTTTCTGAAGTTAATCCCAACTGTATCATGCTTGTTTACTAACAAACAGCTATGTTAGCTTTCTCAGCGTTTCCAGTAGCCATTCATACAATAGTTGCTGAATGCTTTGTATTCTTGTAAGCCTGAAGATGCAAGAAATGAATTTTTTACTGTTATGTGACAGTGATATTTGATGAAGTTAACTAAACTTGAAGTTTTCCAAATGTCAATTGCCACCTGATCCTACTTTGTGATTGGGACAAAGGTATTTAGGGGAAAAGATCGTCACCCTTGACCTTCCTAAAACAAAAATTCATTTTTTAACTTCAAATTACTCGGAGATGGCCCTAGTTGATTTTGCTTGAATTATTTTTTTTTTTAAAGGTGCATGCTTTTATAAAGTTTGATTATGCAAATATATCTTCTGAAATGAAATGGTACATAAAAGATTTAGACTCTACTGTTATTAACAGAAAATAATTAAGAACATGCTGCATTTCTGATGAGCTAATTTGGAAGGTCTGTTACATTAATGGGCTATGATTTTTCAAGCATGAAATATCTCTTTTTTTTTTAGTATTTATGAAAGAAAAAAGTCTCAGAGGAATACAGTAATTTATTAATATTTGCTATAGTTCACACTGTACAGTATGTGTAGAAAGATTTGATTTTTATTAAAATAACTGTACATTTATTATTTTATTGCAGGTATCAAATTCAGAATTTTACTCTTATATTACTATGTAAATAAAGTATTAACATAAATTCTTACCTGGAATGTATTGATATTTTTCAGTAATTTTTTACAGAACTATAACAGTTTTAACATTTGCACTTCTATTGCCCTTCTTTTTCTTCTATATTTTTCCTATTATGGTTCGGCTATGGCAAAGCTACTGTTAGCTGACTATACTAGAACTAAATTTCTGATTTAAAATTTTACCTAGACAGAATGATGGACAGTTTAATTTTAATATTTAAATATCTTCATATGCAATAAGATTGTATGAATAGCTATTTGACATAAGTTTTCAGGATCTGAAAGCTGATTAACATATTTCAAAATAAATCCCATTTATGGAACATCTGTGCTAACAAAGCTATGATTCCTTAACTCCCTCAACTCATCATAAATCCAAATAATGTGTCCAACTGTCACAGCCAGACATAAAATGCAATACTTGGGTGAAACATTTCCAATTAACAATACATTAGGGATTTTTTTTTTTTTTTCAAAATTATGTTTTTATTAATCTATAAATCACTGGCCTTCTTCCAGTTCCGAAATATTTTTTAATCATCAAAAAAAAACCCCAAACCCTGATCATGTGATTAATTCAGATGAAAATCAAACTGGGTAGAATACTGCAGTTTTGCTAATGCAAGTTATGTCAATATTCATCACTGATTAATAACTTCTTAAGTATTTTTGAGTGTTGTATCAACTAGGGAATAAATTGAATCTGTAAGAATTCAGTTAAGCATTTGCTATAATATGACAGAGAAAAAGTGAAGTCCTTAACACAAGAAAGGTGCTTGAAGAACTAGATAAAGTGAGATATTTATAGATTTTACTGAGACTTTTGAATTTAGAAGGAATTTTCCAATGGTGTAGTACCTCAATGATAGGTTTTCAGAATGAGGTGCTGTGTTTGCTGTTGTTGTGATTTTGTTTGGTTGGTTTTTTTATTAACCATGGATTAATTAGCTAAGCACAAAAAGTAAGGTTGCACCGATGATACCTAAATAAAGAAGATGGAAGAACTGATAACTATACAAGAGGTTGAAAGAACTGAAAGGCTAGAAATGTAACATAGACACAAAATTTAATAAGAAAAATTTCATGGTGCTTTTAGGGATGAATTCTTAAAAAAATTAAAAATTAAAAAATTAATCTTAAAAAAAAAATTCCAGATTAAACAAAAGAGACGTAAAGTAAGTAGGGTCAGAGGAATTTGACAATATTAGTTAATCACAGTTGTGCATTCCTGAAGAAAAAGAAAGATAATTTTAGAAGAAATATATTTTAACATTTTTTTAGACATATGACATTTGTATGAATGCTGCTAAGACCTCATCTAGAACACTGTATACCATTCTCGTTACCTTGATCACAGAAGACAAATTAAAATTGGAATAGGCAGGAAGTGGAGAGTAGTTTTATGAGAGAGGATTAAAAAAAAAAAAGTGACTTGTGTAACCAGAAAAATGAAAAATGAGAGGAGATCAGATTGTTCTCCATAAATAAGTCACAGAAACAAACAGGGGGTAGGGAGAACAGTTATTTCACCCGAATGGCAATGTTGGCACAGGTGCAATGGTTATAAATTGGCCATGAACTACACAAGTCATAAATTTAAAAGAAAGGTTTCTAATCATTAAAGGATATGTGAGAAAGGAAAAAATATCCAGCTGCCTTTAAGATGAAACTTTATCACATTTGATTAAAAAAAAAAGTTTAATTTAATTAATTTTATATTGTGGTTTTTGTTTCATTTTCCAAACAATTTTTCTGCCAAATTAAATTATCTTTAAAAGTTATGTGCAGAATGTCTGTCTTTGTATTCCTGTGCCAGTGAGAATTAAACTGAGACAATGGATTGTAATAGATACAAAGTGGTTCAAATTTGATGAGAATTTTGTCCGTGCTATTAAAAATCCGAAAGATTGTTAGGGTCTCTTAGGAAGGAAGAGTCAGTGTTTCAGACATATTGAAAAAGCTAACCGCTATTTGGATTTAGTAATAATTTTCAAGCTAATTTCCTGCTCAAGTTTTTTTTTTTTTCAGTGAAAATTCCACTTTAAGTACTTTGGTGTGTTTAGAGCCTTTGCTACTTCCTTTTCCCTTTTCAGTCTTAACAAAACTATACATAAGCAAAAAATCTATGTTTACATGTGATGTATCTTGTGCTGTTTTACAGAGTGTTTTAACATTGTTTTCTTATTAATAGGACTTGTAATCAAATTGATGAGCTAATTTGGCATTTCTGGCTGTGTCTTAATTATTCTCAACAGTTGTTGCAATTAAACTTTACAGACAAACTATACGTATTTCTTCTTTTATGAGATAATATTCATATAAATTTTAAAAGACTGCATTTTTCATAGTTTTCACAAGTGTAGTTTCTGAAAAAGCGGCTAAATTTTTGTACTTTAAAGCTATATGTAAGTTCAGGTCCATACTATGTAGGATTACATTTTTTTTCTTTTTTTTTTCTTTTAACTTGTAGTTAATTTTTCATCTTGAACTATATGACTTATTATGATGTCGTAGTTTAGCCCCGATCCGGACCAAACTACGCAGTCTCTCTCTCACTCCCCCCACCCTCCGAGAGAATAGGGAGAGATAATTTAAGAGAAGAGAGATAATTAAGAAAAACGACTCGAGGTTTGAGATAAGGACAGGGAGAAATCCTTACCGTCACGGGCAAAAACAGACTCGACTTGGGGAAAAACTATTCATTTATTACTACAACTAGCAGGATAATAAGACAGAAAAACA
>WHYT01013978.1:44273-70881 GCA_009806455.1 Tetrax tetrax
TCGTCACATCTTCTCTTCTCTATTTTTTTTCCTGTTTTCCCTTTCTTAAATACGTTATCGCAGAGGCGCTATCACGGGACATTCTGCTCCCAATCGGCTCAGCCTTGGCCAGCAGTGGGTCCGCCCTAGGCCCGGTCGAGTCCACTGAACAAAGGGGAGCGACTTCTAGCAATTTCCTACAGAAGCTACCACCTTAGGCCCCCCTCACTAAGCAAAACCACAACAATGAATATATACATAAGTAGTGTGTACACATAACACTGAAAATAAATTTTCCCAGTCTTACCTAAAATTTCCAGTGCTTGCATGCTATCTTTTGGAAAGTATTTGAACAGAGATCTATGTGTTCTTTCAAACTGAACAAAAACATGTAAATTGAAATATTGTAATAAGATTTTGCCTACTTTTTTATTCTATCTGCAGAAGCTAATGGATAATGATAATTTAACATTATAAAAAGGGCCTGAATTTGACTGCAGCTTTAAGAAACTATTACTGATATATCTAAACTTTCCTATTCATTTATTGGCGGGGTATCTGTGACCAGTATAGTCTTCAATAAGCATTTAACTGATACAGTCTGAAAAGCTGGCAAATGAACACAGAAAAATACCATCGCAGGTTTTATTGGAGGCCTTCAAACACAATCTAGACTTTAAGGTTGTCAAGTATGGTAACATGGCATATGTAATTTGTAAATGACAGTGGATACATTGTCTGAGATGTTTGGAAAGTGGTGATTTTCAGGCAATTATAACAGAACCAACCTTGTTTCTTTTCAGTACTTGCTGTGATTCATGATTCTTAATCAAAGTGGCTCTAAAATTTGTGTCACATATATGTTCTGGGGTGGATGGCTCCACCAGACAGGACCCCATTGTGCTGTGTAGTCCATGAAATCATTAAAAATAACAACCTATGAATAAAAGAACTTATTATTAACACTGAAAAATGCGGCAAGTGAATAAAATAAATAATTCTGAGGAAAGAAAAAATAAATTGGTCACAAAATAGTACACATGGAACAAGCAGGTAATCATTAGTTGTTCAGGATACCACTATGTGTGCCTGGATGAGCGCAGTGTGGAAATGCCAGTTTACTGGAAGCTTTGAAAGTGGAGCTCTGCATCACCCAAACCAATGCTTTGCTATTTTATTGGATATGAATCTAATTCATTAACTGAATGTCTTGGCAGGAGTTATCTTGGATGCATATTAACATAGCATCAGAACTAAGATCTCAAGGGTTCAACATTGACATGAATTGCTTTGTGCTTTTGCTTCTACCACTTTGTGCTTTCACATGCGCAAAGCGAACTGAGATCACTCTCTACCTGTCAGTGTAGGCACACCTTTAAGCTTTTATTAAACAGTGACTTTCTGAATTATTAGAAGGGAACTTTTAAGTAGCAAGTTAAAGAATGATAGAAGTCATCATTTTGTTTGCTAAAGAATGGATTATAGTAGTGGAAAGTAAGTGCACATTTCTTGATTATTAATAAATCTGGAGTTGAGTAGCTCATGTCCTGTTCATCATGTAGGACTGTCAGCTCCTGCAAAATAACCCTCAGCTTTCATGTCAGAGTTGTTCATTTCTAGTTCTCAGTACTTCAGAGTAAACCTAAAAGAATTAAAGCCCATGTTTTCTTAAGACACAGAAAACAGAGAACAAAATGCTGAAATATATTGTTTAAAAAAGGAACAACAAAGAAAAATAAGTTGCACTTTGCTTAACTCTTTTGTTTTATTTCTGAAGTTGGTATCCATGTTGTGACCATGGATTGTTTAATTTCAAAATTCAGATCTATCTAGCCAAATAAACAGGATACTGTGCTTGGCCTGAAACAGTACAACAGTACTGAAGCAATGCAGCTGTAGGAGATAATATCTATGCACAAGACGCTACTAAGTGGATGCATAGAATTCATTTGAGACAGCTTTAGAAAGTCTTGTTGTGTTGATGCAATGTAGTGTTCTTGTCTTAGAGCTCCAGATATTCCTGTAGATATTTTGGTCATGCCATTCTGTCAGTTTTCTCAAGTCTACAAATGGATTTTTCAGGCTTTGCTTTCACAAATAATTACTGGAGGGAAGAAGCTGGGATTTGTCTTTTTTTTTTTTTTTTCTTCCTTTATATTGACTTAGTTATTTTGACTCTTAGCCCTTGGACAGACAAAACACAAGGCTTATCTCATTTCAGTTTGCTAAGCTATGGATATTTCACCTTCATACAGTGTTCTAGGGAAATACGATAGATTGCAATCATTCACTGAAGTAAAAAAGGCTGATTTCTTTCATCCTTCCCCCTCCCAATACACTAGTGGTGAAAATTTCAAAATACATTTTAATTAGTTGTTACACAGCCTTTCTCATGTTTACCTGGATTTTTTCTTTCTCCAATTATATTGAACATCCAGACGATTCTTTCCAGGATAATTCTGCTGTGATATTTTCTCACTATTTGACCAGGTAGCTCAGTGCCCTTATTTGCTTCATAATTCAGTGCTCTCATGAGCTAGAACATTGTAGATTGGTAAAATGTATATTTTGATGATTTAACATGCACTGAAAAAAGTCAAATGTTTCCAATCACACGGTCAGATGGTTTGAAAAAAGTTGTTCGTTCAGACAGCTAAGAATGTATGTTGTTACAGATACAAAAATATCCAACTTTCCAATATCAAAGTAGCGCTAGGAAAAATGAAACTTGAAGATGCCTGAGAGGAAGTTTGGGCAGGATAGTTTCTAGCAAAAACAGACAGTGAAGGAATTCACATGGAACAATTTGAATGGAAACTGGTCATCTAAGCATGCTACTTTTTATATCAGTATTTGTTGTATTCTGCTGCAGTAATGATGCAGTTTCTCTTAGATTTGAAATGCTGTGAAAGAGAACTAAGAGATGAAATATGAGGTTTCATCTACCTTTACTGTGATCCATTCAAAGTTCTGTACATTGATGTAGTCAGTATATACCGTGGCCCTGAGATACTTTGGGGGATTTTATGCTCTACTAGCACAACATATATAATATAGGTGCCTAATATCTCCTTTTACTTCATAGGATAGGGAAGAAGTCCTTGATTCTAATGTATAGTTGCTAAGATATAAAGGAACTCAGCAACTCTCAGACAGTTTTCCAAAGACTAATTATAGGATGGACTCTAGCAAGTTATGGAATATATTACCTTTAAGGAAGAGTGAAAGTTATATTCTAATATTAAATTCAAATGTTGACATCTCATTTCTCAGATCCTCAAAAATATACATGGAATAAGTAATTTTATACAGTGCAGCAGAATACCTCAAGGTGCTCAGAACTGATATGCATATGATAGTCTTTTCGGAAAGCTAGGAGACCATAAGTAATAGTAATATATAATTTTCCTCTTTGATATAAAAGACATTTAAGTACAAACTCACATTTAAACAAATACAAATTTAAACATTTAAAAAAATAATGATCAGGGATTGCTGAAGTTCAAATCACTTATCCTCAGTCCTTTCTCTCTGAATTATATGACTACTATTTTTTAAAACTCTGCTATCAGTCTATTTCTAAACAAAACACAAAAGTGGTCTCTATTTAGGGAATTCTCTGTGTTTAACCATCAGATAACATTCACAGTTTCAATTCATTTTTAACTCAATCACTCTATAAAATATTTTCAGTTTCCTTTGACATTGCACTAGGATTGGTCCAAACTTTCTTTAATCTAACTTTAATTAAATGCTTCTTACTCAGGTGAGCACTGGAAGAACTATAAGTTGTTCCTATTTGGTGTGAAGGAAATGTGTAGCACTAGAAGTAATTTGCTTTCTGTTTTTCTTTGTTTTCTCATCAATCTCTGTTTTCCTTCATAGTGACATAACACTTTATATACAACTTGGAAGAGATTTTGTTACTGGAAAGGTAGTTATTTTCTTCTTATGGCAAAGATGAAGGAAAAAAAATGGTAGGAAATGTTTTGTTTGCTTCTGTATAGGCCATGTCCAATGACAGGATCCAACTCCGGAGAGTGAAATTACTGATTTGTGAAACAGATTCTGACTTTTAGAAGAATAAGCGACAATTTTCTTAGTGGAGTTTTTAACTCCTCTAAAGTAAAGGCTTTCTGCCTGAAAGATTATTTCACTGAGATAGCTTTCTAATTTGTAACTTCCAATATTTTTAAAGCATGGTTTATATATCAGAATTGTTTTTTGTCCATGGAGATTTTTGAATTCTTGGCAATTAAATAGCTGTTTTAAAATAGACTCATTAGCATTACAAAATCTGAAACAGCTATTAAGTTTACTAAAATTGCATCAATTTTATTCATACTTGTTGAAGTATGTCCATTCTTACTTTGAAAGTAATTCTCAGAAAGAATGGGTATAAGGGTTAAAGATATGCAAAGATTGGAATATATAGGTTCTTAAATCCTTCCTTCTCTCAAAAAAAAAACATTACGAATTTTCAAAAGAAAACTTTTTGTGAAATTATGTAGCTTTGATGGATGCCAGAAAAAAAAAAGGCAAAATAGATTTCTAGATTGTTCACATTACAAATTTGCAGAGCTGACACTCTCTATTGGCCTGTCAAGTTTACTCATATCTGACAGTCTTAGTCCCTGACAGGCAGCTTTAGTTTACTGGTAATATTATTGTTACAAGAATATCTGACACTTTCATAGACATGTATGTGAGTAATACATGAGTATGTATATCATGCCTTTAGGTATTCAGCATAACTTTTAAGCTATAAACTTAATTTAATTTTTCTTACTGAGACATGAAGCTGCTTAGGAACAGCGTATGTTGAGCAATGATAAGTTTCAGCACTAAATAAATCTTTTAACTGTGTGCCATTCATTTTTGGTAACTGTAATTATTAAGGAACAAGTAATTATTAAGGAACAATTCTCTGACCTAGACTGCTTTTACTATCTTTTCATGGAAAGCTGAAGCAGAAAAAGATTGTCTTACCCTAAATGAACTGACAGCCCATCAAACAGATAAATTTGTTTTATACACGGTAAGAGAAAACACACGAATGCAAAAAGCTGAGTAAAGGTTTCATCAGCATAAGCATGGGATGGCTACATCAGTCAAAAGTGACAAACCCTTTAGTCAGCCTTGCAGGTCATACCGTGTACATGTCAGTAAAACCTAGAAAATAAACCTTACCCAGGCAGTTGTTGCACATTGCATGTGTTGCATGTTGTCTCAGGGTCTTAGGAAATTCTGGTAGGTCCAGAAAAGTTGAATGAGTAGTTGGAATGCAGATGGGTTTGTCAAAAATGCCAGAAAAATTTTGGATTGATAAAATACATTTTAATTATCAGTATTGTAAATTAATAGAAATGTGAGTGTTATATTTTTGCCTCTGCCAGTGATTGAAATAATCTTTTCCAGACATTCATGTAATTTTACAGCCATTAGGAGAAAGCCTAATGTCGTCTTTCTTCTACAGCATGAATTTAACCATGAATTTTGATAAACTATATTTTTAGGAACTTTGGCTGATTCAGTACTAAGGAGAAGCTCTGACACAAATGACTTATTACTTTGAAGAGATGCAGGTTTGTTTTGCCTCTGAAAGTAGACAATCTAACTTTATGTTCTCCTCCTGCCTTTCTTATCAATATAGGTATCAGAAAGATTAATACTAACAAGTGTGAAATCCACCTATAACATTTTAGTATTGTTATAAAAATTTTGAATCAGAAGTGTATGATTGGTGAAATTCAATATTAGTGTTCATGTCACAGATTTTTTGGATACGGCTCAGATTCAAATCTATTGCTTGATGCTTGAAGTAATTAGATTTCTTTATTAACTTAAAGCAAAAAAAACAACCTTTGTGTAATTATCTTTGAAGAATTGTTTTAGAAATCTTTATTTTACATTTCTCTCCATACTTTAATTTGTTTTTCTTAGCTCTTAAGATAGAAGTCTGGAATCGGGTAATATTTTAAGTCCTGAGTGTATTTACTTCTCTGATACTGCTTAAGTTTGGCTTTTGGTTTTCATACATTAACACTGTATTTTTAAACAAGGGATATGCAGATATCTAGCAATATGTGTATTTTGAAATGTCATTAATGCCTCTTAAGGAAAATCAAGTTTTGGTAGTCTTACACTGTTGATAATTTGAAGATAGGCCATACATTCTGGAAATGGATGCCCATCTTTTCTAATTACACACTGAAATAAACATGATAACCAGAAAAGATGTTTGTGATTTTGCAAAGAGACAGTATGGATTTTCTAAGACATACTGAAATAAGATAAATTTATAAATTCAAATTTTTTATCTTTAGAAGGAAAGGACAAATACAAATAACAGTAAACTAAACCATTAAAGATATATGTATATATAAAAAAGAAGTGGCCTGTGCTTTACTTTAATACGCTGTAGAAGAAAATACAGCTTTTGAGTAGCTTGAAAGCTAACTTTTAGAATTAATACATCGGATGATGATAGTGTCAAATATTATAGCTGGAAGTTTTAAAAAGTATGATAATTTTATGACCAAAACTAGTATTTGTAATGATGCTAGTTATAATGAAATATAGCCATCCCTGCATTCACAGTGACAGCTTACTGTTATGGTACCCATTAAATATTTGTTTTATACAGGAAACGATATAGTTTTACTATTGTTATTTTTGTCATATCTTAGATAGCAGAGAAGTATGCTTGAAATTATCATTCTGCTTCCATAAACCATCCATTCAAACAATGGAGGCAAATGTAATTCAGTTTTTCAAAATCTAACCATTGAATTTTTAGGAGATGTAATTGCTTGTGACTTTTTGAAATAAAAAAGTAATTTCTCCTGTTCTTCTTCACAACATAGTTTACATAAGTATAACATATTCTTATCCAGGAACATGAGCTGTTTGAATAATTTCTCAGGATATTAGGAATAGGAAAGCACAGTTATACATCAGATCTCAGACTCTCTCTTAAAATAAGTTGTTCAAAGCAAAATATAAAAGTTTCTTGACTTTTTTTGTAAGCTGTTTATTTTTAGAAATAGTATCATAGAATCACAGAATAGTTAGGGGTGGAAGATGGCCTTTAAAGGTCGTCTAGTCCAACTTCCCTGCAAGGAGCAGGGACATCTTTGACTAGATCAGGTTGATAAGAGCCCCATCCAACCTGGCCTTGAATGTTTCCAGGGATGGGGCATCCACCATCTCTCTGGGCAACCTGTTCCAGTGTTCTACCACCCTCATTGTAAAAAATCATTTCCTTATATCATGTCTGAATCTGCCTCCCGCTATTTTAAAACCATTACCTCTCATCCTACTGCGACAGGCCCTGATAAGGAGGTTCTCTGTGTCTTTCTTATAAGCCTCCTTTCTTATAAGGTATTGGAAGAGCACTATAAGGTCTCCCTGAAGCCTTCTATTCTCCAGACTGAACAGCCCCAACTCTTTCAGGATGTCATGGCCCTCCTCTGGACTCGCTCCAGAAGGTCCATGTCCTTCTTATGTTAGGGGCTCCAGAACTGGATGCAGTACTGCAGGTGGAGTCTCATGAGAGGGGAGTAGAGGGGCAAAATCACCTCCCTCGACCTCCTGGCCAGGCTTCTTTTGACGCAGCCTAAAATGTGGTTGGCTTTCTGGGCTACAAGCGCACTTAGCTGGCTCATGCTGAGCTTCTCATCCATCACCACCCCTGAGTCCTTCTCCTCAGGGCTGCTCTCAATCCGTTCTCCGCCTAGCCTGTATTTGTGTTTGGGATTGCCTTGACCTATGTGCAGGGCCTTGCACTTGGTCTTGTTGAACTTCATGAGGTTCTCATGGGCCCACCTCTCCAGCTGGTCAAGGTCACTCTGGATGGTGAGATAGAAATAAAGTAAGAGAAGTACACATGGTGAAATAAGAGAAGTACACATTTTTCTACAACATCCATAGATGCTTTTGAGAAAATAAGTACTCTTTTCTAGAAAAGAAAGGTAAGATAATGTAGCATAGTGAGTAAAATTTTTGTTACTACCAGTAAAGGCCACAAGCTATGTTTTGATCTGATAGTGCAGGATCTCACAGCTTGTCTGGACTTGGCCTGAGCTTATTTTTTCTTGTTGAGCTTTTACAGCTGTCTAAAGACCATATGTTTTTTATATAAGTAGGTTTTAGTCTTAAATTGTTATTATTTTGTGTTGTGACGTCTACTATAAATAATTTCCATAAATATAGGAGTAACAAGTAATTACTCTATGTGGAATGAACTTTGGCCCTAGAAAGCTAGTGCAGCATATAAGAGGGCAGTCATTAAAGGACACCAGAGATGCCAAGGTTGTCAGTAATTCACCAATGGCAAATTATGGTTACAAATGCAGATTTATAAAAAACCCTAGTGTTTTAGGGCTAACACAAAATATAAATAGGCAGTATCTAATTCATATTCAACATAAGATACCTACGAAAGTCAACACAAAAATGAGTTATGTGGACCAGTGCACAGAGAGTATGTCAGAAAAAAACAGGACCCCAAGTGGACCCTAGGTTGATGAGGAGGAAGCACAAACATTATGCTAATACTGCCAAAGAGAAGGAGAAACATCTACTGTTAAACATTGTACTTGTCTCTGTGAAGGCTTCAGGCTGATGACAACTTATTGTAATCCCTTTCTACATCTCCAAGGCAGAAGTCCTCACTCACCCTTAGGACCTGAAGGAGCAGTGGAGGGGTGAACATAGTACCAGAGGAAAAGGGCAGTGGACAATAAGACAGACTTTTTTTGTATAACAACTTTGAAATGTAACATTGTTAGAGAGATGCATATTAATACAAGTATTTGTTCTGTGAGTGTTAGTATGAGTGTACTTGATGTAATAAAAAACTTTTTTTGTGTTTTGGTTGTGCTATTAAAACTTTTGATTAGACTAGTAATACATTCTTGGCTTCACTTGTATATAGTATACTTCTGTGCTTGTACATCATAACAGTTTGAGCATAAAAATATCCTCACACTATGATTTCAGAAAATACTAATAAACGGAAAGTAATAGACTAGATAGTGTTGGTCCAAATCTGGGGCATCTTTACAAGAAATGTGCAAAATTTTTAACAATGTGCATTATAAGTTAAATTCTGTTACTTTTTCTGAGAATCTGGAAAAATTATATTCACAATCTGTGTCTAAATTAAATTATTTAAATATCAGTGCTGATATTTCCGGACTAATGTTTCGTGGCAGTTACTGATAATAATGTTTAAGTGATAGCAATTTTACATGACAGGGTCATCTTCTAAAGCACGAAAACTCCAGTAAAACACAGAACAGAAATGTTATAAATTACTGAAAGTCATGTGTCTGAGGTGCTCATGTATAATATTAAGTACTCAGATATAATGATGAAGACTGAGTCCCGATCAATAAATTCAAATAATGGGGAGAAACTTGATGGGACATGTTTCTGTGAATCCTTTCTCTAAAATAAAAGAGAAGGATATACCAGACCTTCTTACTTTTTTTTTCATAATACAGCTTCTCCCTCCCCAAAAGCAATAAATATAATGGAGATCCTTGTCTTAATCTGATCAGGAGTAACAACTCTAATGCAGAATAAATACATCCAGTCTTACTCTGATAGCTATGAAGCCTAGCATAGATTGTGACTCTATAGTGTTATGTAGGACCTCCAGAGTAAACTAACAAAAAACTCAAAACAACACAACCACCTGTGTGGTTGTGTGGCCATTAGCTACCTACTGGAGTTAAACCATGACACTGCACCTTCAGATATTTGTTTATACTGACAAGCTCTCCCTTGAGCTTTCTCTTCTCCAGGCTGAACAGTTCCAGCTCTCTCAGCCTTTCATCGTATGAGAGATGCTCAAGTCCCTTAATTATCTTATTGTCCACTCATTGGACTCTGTCCTGTATGTCCATGTCTCTGTTGTACAACGGAGCCCAGAACTGGACACAGTACTCCAGATGTGGCCTCACCAGTGTTAAGGAAAGGGGAAGAATCACCTCCCTCAACCCTGTGGCAGTACTTTACCTAATGCAAATCCGCAAACCACTAGCTTTCTTTGCAGCAAATACACATTACTGGCTCGTGTTCAACTTGGTGTCCACCAGGACCTCCAGGGCCTTATCTGCAAAGCTGCTTTCCAGCCCAGTGACACTCAGCATGTATTGGTACATGAGATGTTGCTCCCCATTTGCAGGACTTTGTAATTCTCCTTGTTGAAATTCCTGAGGTTCCTGTTAGCCCATTTCTCCATCCTGTTGCTATCCCTCTGGCTGGCAGCACGGCTTTCTGGCCTATCAGCCACTACACTCAGTTTTGTGCCATCAGCAAATTTACTGTAGGCATACGCTGCTCCAGCATCAAGGTCATTAATAAAGATATTAAACAGGACTAGAGTCAATACTGATTGCAAGGGTATACTGCTAGTCACTGGACTCCAACTAGACTTTGTGCCACTGATTGACACTCTCTGGGCCCAGTTTTCAATCCATCTCACTGTCTGCTCATCCAGCCGGTACGTCAAAATCTTGTCTGTAAGGATCTTTTCAGAGATAGTATCATAGGCCTTACTGAAGTCCAGGTAGAAAATATCCACTGCTTTCCCCTGGAAAATATCTACAGCCCCATCCCTAGAAACGTTCAAGGCCAGATTGGACATGGTTCATGATTCTATGATTCTGTGATCTACCAGGCCAGTCATTTCACTGTAGAAGTTTATCAAGTTGGTCAAGCATGACTTCCCTTTGGGGATTCCATGAGGACTACTCCTGATTATACTAGAATCATAGAACAGCGAGGGTTGGAAAGAACCTTTAAAGGTCATCTAGTCCAACCCCCCTGCAAGAAACAGAGATATAGATCAAATTGATCAGAGCCCTGTCCAACATGTTTCCAGAGATGAGGCATCAGCCACCTCTCTGGGCAACCTGTTCCAATGTTCCACCACCCGCATTGTAAAAAATTTTTTCCTAATGACTAATCTGACTCTACCTCCCTCTATTTTAAAACCATTACCCCTCGTCCTATCACAACAGGCCCTACTGAAGAGTCACTCCCCATCTTTCCTGTAGGCCCCCTTTAGGTATTGGAAGACTGCTATAAGGTGTCCCCGGAGCCTCCTCTTCTCCAGGCTGAACAGCCCCAACTCTCTCAGCCTGTCCTCATAGGAGACATGCTCCAGCCCTCTGATCATCTTTGTGGCTCTCCTCTGGCCCCTCTCCAATCCCTCTCTAACCCTCTCCACATATTCTTGTGGTTCATATGCTGGAAATGGTTTTCCAGGATTAGCTTATCCTTCAGAGAATATATATATTTATGTAGAAGCCATCTAATACAGGTAGTCTTGTGTGACACAAATTAGATCAGTAAAATGTTTTGAGTTGGTTTGAATTCTTACAACTCTGGAGCCTTCCTTACTTAGTATTGTGTATATGTTTTCACAGATAACTTAAAATCTATGGTAAACATGTTGTACAAAAACATAAATAAAATAACACATTACAGGAAACCATAAACTTAACAGGAAAATCTAATGTGATAATGTTATGTTGTCAATGAGAGAGATCTATGTAGTATGTTTTACGCAGTAGATTATTCTGCATACATAGTTAAGTCATTTCATAATTCAGTACATTTAACTCAAAACTAATCCATTTAGCTCTCACTCAATCAATTAAAACTTTTCTGTAATCTGAGTTATGGAAAGTGAAACATCTGCTGGTAACCAGAGAAATATTTTTATTTCTTAGAACTATTTTAAAATCACCTGTTCAACCAATGTAACTGCCACATAGGATGAATGTGCCTTCTAGGAAACAAGTATGAATTATTAATAAAAAAAAAGTTGAAGGTTGATTTCTGTGTTTTGTTTGGTTTTTTTTTTGTTTTCTTTTTGAAGTGTTTCCTTGAGGCTAGAGAAGACAAAAGTGCTATCAACTGCATAAGCAAATGACTGACCAAAAGTATCTCCAGAGCTGCTAGCATAAACTGTCAAAGAAACTTGCCAAGCAGACTAATGGTACTGTTAGAAAAGAAGTCCTCCCTAGCTGAGTAGATTTATCCTATGATTCAAAGGAACAGAGCAAAAAATGCTTCAGTCTAGTAAGAAAAACAATTTCTTTTCATGATGCTTCACCTAATTAAGAAAAAAATGAAAAAGCAGTCTAAAGATATTATTGGTCAGGGAAGTAGTGGTGCATCAGTTTTCAAGTAAGTACCTATAGCTGTCTCTCTTTAGGAGAGAATGAATGTGCTTTTCTCAGGTGACAGATGTAATAAAACACAAAGAAGTTGAGAGTGAAAGAACATCTCATTGCTATAGGGAATACATTCTATAAAAAGACATTTCAGAGCTATTATTTTTTAGTTTGTAAACTGTCACTTCTTGATTTTCAGGTGATATAGGTGGATAAAACCCTTCCTTTCCAAACCTTTCAAGCCAAGGTGTTTTCATAACATGACATAAGCTATTGAACTGTTCACAGGTCATGAAACAGGGTGACATGACTGATAACACTCAACAAGACCAGTTGTAGTTCAAAAGCTCACACTGAATAAAAACGGAAGAAAAACACTCTGTTCTCAAAACCTACATTAAAGTAAGGTTTGTAGGATCAGTTCAATGCTTGTTAAGAATGTATCTGGTAGACATCACAGAAATTACTGCATATTAACTGTTCTCATTAAGATTCACTAATAGAATCTGAATTCAATTAATTAAGATTTAAAAATTGTGTAAAAAAATCAAATAGTCTTTTCTATGGTGAATTAGCAGCTCTGGTGGGTTGAATTTGGGTGGTTGCCAAGTGCCCATCAAGCCGTTTTGTCACTCTTCTGCCTCAATAGAACAGGGGGAGAAAATAAGATTAAAAGCTCATGGATTGAGATGAAGACAGAGACATCACTCACCAATTGCTGTCACATCCAAAACAGATTGATCTTGGGGAAAATGATTTAATTTATTGGCAGTTAATAAGAGAGTAGGATAGCAAAAAAAGGCCCAAAACTAAAAACAGCTTCTTCCCACCCCTCCCTTCTTTCCAGGCTCAACTTTATTCTTGACTCTTCTGCCTCCTACCCCCAAGCAGTGCAGAGGGATGGGGAATGGAGTTTGCAGTCAGTCTGTAATTCTTCGTCTTTGCTGCTCCTTCCTATTCATGCTCTCCTGCTGCTCCCCCTCCCACGGGAGACTGTCCTTCATTAACTACTCCAGTATCAGTCCGTGCCACAGGCTGAAATTCTTCAAGAACTGCTCCAGTATGGATCCTTTCCATGGGGTGCAGTCCTTCAGGAGCAGATTGCTCCAGTGTGAGTCCCCTGTGGGCTGCAGCTCTTGCCAGAAAACCTGCTCTTGCATGGTCTCTTCATCAGCTGCGGCTGCCTTCAGGGCACATCCACCTTGTCTTCCATGGGCCATAGGATGGATATCTGCTCCGGAGTGATCCCCCATGGGCTGCAGGAGAACAACTTGTGTCACCATGTTCTTTTCCATGGGCTGCAGGGCAATCTCTGCTCTGGAGTCTGGAGCACCTCCTCTCCCTGCTTCTCTGAACAAATTGTCTGCCAGGTTGTTTCTCTCACATTTTTTTCTACTCCTCTCTCTGACAGCTGCTGCACAGCTTTTTTTTTTTTGCCCTTTCTTAAATATGTTGTCACAGAGGTGTCACCAGCTTTGCTCATTGGCTCATCTTTGGATATCAATAGGTCCATTTTGAAGCTGACTGAAACTGGCTCTGTCCAATATGGTGGCAGGTCCTGGTGTCTTCTCATAAAAGCTCCCTTCATATCAAAACCTTACCTTGTAAACCTAATACAGAACCACAAGTCTAAATGTTGTCCCCTATAAACTCTAATTTGAATGGTTAATTTGTATTATCTCATTGAGTAAGAGTTATATATTTTTTTGTGCTGTGTAGACATACTTCACTAGTAGCTATTTATGTAAGAATTTCCTAGGTACTTCTCAATAAAAATATTTGTTTGCTTGTTCCTGTTTTCCTGTCTTATGGACAGAACTTTGCCTTAGAAGGGGTCACAAGTCAATTGAGAGCTCAAGGATCAGAGAAGCGACTAACAATGGTGACAAGATGGTAAGTGTTTGCTGCACACTGCCTGTTAAAGGTGAGGAATTAGATGAAGTCATTTTAAACAGCTGGAGAAAACTTCATGCTCATGAGACACAATTCAAATAGAGTAAACCAATCACTCCAATATGTGCTGGAAGGGCAGTGTGACAGGTGTGAACACTCTGGGGGAATTCTGGAGAGTATTGAGGATAGTTTCTTGATGCATACTATCTATAGGAGAGGAGATACTGGACCTGTTGCTCATGAATAAGGAAAAACTGATTAGTGATGTGTTTGCCTTGACTATAGCAACTATGAGACAAGGTAGTTTGAGCTCTTGATAAAAATGAGTATTAAAAAAAAAAATTAGAATTCCAGCCAGGCAGGAACTTCTGGAGAGCAGATTTTGGCTTGTTTAGGGATCTGCTTGTTTAAGTCCCATGAGAGATTGGCCTGAAGAGCAAAAGACCCCTAAGAGCTGGCTGATCTTCAAGGACAATGTCCTCAAAGCACTGAATGGTTCATGCTGACATGCAGAAAGTTGATCAGCTGAGGTAGAAGGCCAGCATGGATGAACAGAAAGTCCAGGACTGAGCTTCAATACAGGAAGGAAGTGTAAGGGGTTTGGAGGCAAAGGCAAGGCACCTGGGAGGACCACAGAGACATTGCTCATGTAGGCGAGGTTGGAGATTGGAAAGCAAAAGTTGAGCAGGAGGTTGCAGTTGCAAGAGCTGTGAAGTGAGGACTTCTGGAAGTACATTGGCAAAGGGAAGGCTAAGGCTAAGAGAAGTGATCTTACTCAGTTTTAAGTAGTGAAGGCTAAGGAAGGTCTTTTTGTCTTCAGTTACTGAAGGGGAAGCTGTAGTGTAGACAAAGCTAGGCTGTTCTCAGAGGTATGCAGTCACGTGACAAAAGACAATGGGCACAAGCAGCAACATGAGAAATTATGATTAGATATGAAAACAACACTTTCACCATAGGGTTGTTCAAACACTGGAGTGAGTTCCACAGAGACAGTATGAAATCTCAGACCTTGGACAAAGTCAAAGCCTGAGCAAAATCATCTGAACGGACCTGCTTAAAGACAGGGATTAGAGTAGATGACCTCTGGAGGTCCCTTGCAAATTATTTTTTAAAATTAAATTATGTAATTAAATAGTAATTGTACAGTACTATGATGTTGTTGCATGTGTCCAAAAATACACCTCCCATGGTAGACACTCTTGTATTGGTCTTAATACTCTCAAAATTCAACAATAATTTGAGGGAAGAACATAATGAGGCAGATTACCCCTCGATGTTACTATCATTAGCTACCTTAGATAAGGGGGATGGAATTTATTTATCTCAGTCAGCTATCTTATTTACTGACTAAAATTTAGTACATTTTCCTTTTCGTCTGGAAGTAAGCTATATCAAAAGACAAATTAACTGTTAAGTAGTCAACCCACAGATTTAAACACTGGTCAAAATTTAATTGATGTAAAGGTTACTTGTGGATTTTTTCTTAAAGTACCCATAATCAATGAAGAACTTTGGAAAAAGCTGTACAGTTTTACTGCTATTGCTTTGCTTTAATTGATTTTGAAGATTCTGAAATTATTGTGGAAAAAATAAGAATAAATTAAGTTTTAACAACAAAATAAGATACTGCTAATACTATTTTTTCAGAACACAAAATTACTAGTTAAATTGCACACTTAAATAAAAAATCTTTACTTTAATTTAGTAAAAGACATTTTCCCTTGTTTTGAGTGTCTGAGGATTACCTCCAAAAAAACCAAAGGATCTTTTTTTTTTTTGGTTGAATATTGTCATTTTCCATCAGATCAAGATTTAAAAAAAAAAGTATTTTTATTAAAAAACAGATCACCATAAAACATAAAAATATAAAAAACCAGATCTTTAGGAGGAGCAATAAGGGGCATATTTTATATACTTAATGAAAATTTACATTTTAGTCAAGCATGTCTGATATTGCTGGTTTGTGTGACGGCACTAGCTGTTTATGCAAGTATCACATGAAATTAGTTAGATTATTTTAATTTTTTTTAGACTAGACCTGATAAAATTAATGAAGACCACATATGAAATGGAGGTCAAGTTAAGAGTTGTATCTGTGTTTTCATCTAAGTTTGTACTGCAGAGCTATGGGCTGAGGTGTTCAAACTAGTCAGGAATTAGACCTACTACATTCCTGACATCCATAGTAAAAGTTGTTATCCTTTGTGGCTGTGATCTCCTTAAAATTAACTCTGGGATTATTTCAAGCTGCAATACCTAGCTGATCTCTTGCTGTTGGCATGTGATGAGTAGACTTAACAGTTATTCTGTCAGGGGATAAAGGCAAACAAGGAGAACTCCTGGCTTTTTTACTGGTCTGTAGCTCTGAATAGTACATAGTTCCAGCTAATATTTATCCAAGATATGCCTATAGGTGGGTTTCTGAAAAGCGACAAAAACTCCTCCAAATATTCCACTAAAGTGGAATTATATAAAATATATAAGCTATAAAAGATTTCCTATCAGCACATCCACTTTAGAAGTCAGTCACTATAAAGTTGCATACAAAGAAAGCCATCCTTACTTTCAGAATAAACTGTTGCATGATTAACGTTAATTATATATTTTATAGCTCTTAATAATATCTTTTAAATGCAATTTGCAGCAAAAATACTAATCCTTAAAAACTGAACATTATACAAATGAAGCCACATAGATAGGTGCTCCATACAACGCTGCATCACTGATTGTGGTTTTGACACTCTGGTAGTTATTTCCCCAGCTGGACTTCTGTCAGTCCTGTAATTCATGCCTTTTATTTTCGAACCCTTGGATGTATATTTTTTTCTTAGTAGTTCATGATTTAATTAAAGTTAAGGCTGCTTTGAATTGTGTATGATCAAGAATAAAACTGTCCCTGTCTAATTCTATGATTCTGAGCCTTTCTTTTTCCCCAGTAAAGTGCAGTCATTTAACAGGGAAAGGAATTCTAGTCATGAAGATGGCAAGATGCGCATATTTTTGTATCTTCTCTTCTTTAAAACACAGTTCTAAACACTAAACTGGATATGTTAATTTGTCTTATCGGCAGATCTGCTACCCAAATTCTTCCCTAACCTGATTGCTAGAGTTTTTTTTAAATTTAATTTAATTTTATATTAATTTATTTTTATGTCTGGGGACAGATAGGAAAAATTCTTGCTGGCATCGCCACTACCATTTTAGTGCCATTGTGTCAGCTCTTGCATCTCTGTTTTACTTTTTCTTACCTCATCTTGACAAGTCATTTTTCACTTCATATTGCTCTATGTCCAGCCTTGAGTTACTTGAGAGGATACCTATATCTGGAGGTACATTAACCACTGCAATGGGACCCTCTGGAGAACCTTGTCAGGACTGTGCTTGGTCATTCTGACTGATGACTACAAATGTACCTGTCATCATACAGCTGTTGTTCACACTTGGAAACCAAACGACCTTCATTCTGACCTGTAATTAGGTATTATAATACATAATGTTTAAGTCATTTATCTTTTATAGTCACCTATTAGAAGAAACTCTGGAATAATTCTGACAGTTCAGTTCATCCCTCATTTTCCTTTCACACAGTCAATGAAAGGAAGAATTCAGACTGCTGCAAGTGTTCTATCCATGAGGTGGTTTTTTTTTTTGTTTGTTTGTTTTTATTTATTTAATTTAGTGCTCATTTACTTAGACTTTATATGGTCAACTCTGACGACAGTTGATTATTTTTATTTTGAAACTCTTACATGACTTTCTGCTTTCGGCTTCTTTTAGAGTGATACTTTTGAAATAGCAAGCTGCCATGCTTATTTGAGGAGGACTTTGACAACATAAATTTCTCTGAAATAATGTTTAAGCACTTTTCTGTATGACTATATTGCTGTCAATTCTTGTGTTTCACATTTGTAGACATGGTTTGGGTTAAGAAAATTTTAATTACTTCAATCTAATGGTCATTGCTATGCATGCTTTCATGAGAGATCCATTCAATTGCACCTATACTGAAGTGGGATACAAATTTACAAATATTGGCTTTTAATAATTCTAGGTATAATATTTTGTTCCTCATTTCCTAACCAATTTGGGAAATCCTGATGCAATGTACTTTATCTCTTAAATTTACAAATATATCTTTCCTGTTTCATGATGAAATCAGACAACATAACAAACAACAAGGGCTTTAATAATCTTTGCAGATAAGGATTTTTAAAGATAGACCATAAAAGTAACGTCAAAGGAACACATCAAGATCAAGTATTCAAATATTGAGATGATTGTAATTTTAAAATCTATACATAATTTCAATACCTGAAATGAAAATTTATCTAGGAGAAATATAGGCTTTATTCCTATTGCAAAGTGCAAGTAATTCAATGGTAACCTTGAGACCCAGCTTCTGGAGCATTGGATGAAAACTTACGAATACTTTCACTGCATTTCAAAAGGGTCACTGACCTCAAGCTTGCAAAACTGCCATGTGTTGTTAAGTGGGCTTTAAATTAAGGATAAAAGAGGGAAAGGGAACTGTCACATAGCACAAAAGTACTGACATGATCTCCCTACCCACAAAATAAGCAAATACTGAATGCATTAACTCTCTTTTATTTCAGAACAAAAAGATTAATATTAATATTATGCAATGTCTAGATAAAGAGAGAAACAAGATCAAGAAACTGCATTATATGTTGCACCTGTTTTAATATGAAGAATAACTCTGTGATAGTTTTGCATAAATGGATCATCAGTATGTAGACATGATAATCTTTGTAAAAAGCATCACAAAGCAACTATATTGTAAAGACAACGTATATCAGAAAAGGGTGACAAAAATTATCAAATCTCACTGGAAATTCTTTGGTTTAATATCAAGAAAAGAAAAAACGGAACTGGGAGAGGCCAATTTTTTCTCCAACTAACCTGAAATTAACTGTATACAATGTAGCTAACTGATTATCTGCTAGTAAGGGGAGTCAAGCAAACCAAGAAGAAATGTTTCTGAATAGATATTATTTTCTCATTCATGGAGGCAATTATTCTTAAAATGTAATGTAAATTGTAACAGTGATATAAAAATGCTTTAAATGCAATCAATTGATTTTTATGAGAATAGATTTTGAAAAGTTCTGGGAAAAATTATTATCTATTACCACAGAAATGAACTTTTAAAGAAAATATAGTACTGCATTCTCATGTGAATCTTTAGCTGTTGGCTTTACTTGAGAAAATGGCTAGGTATTCCAAAAGAAACTATAACTGAGGCCAAACATATTAGAAAACCTTGAACAAAATCTATATAAAAAGAAACCTTATTCTGATAATTATAGTTTTCTGCACAAAAACTGAACTTAGTCCCAATAGGTTTAAGTTGTACGGAAATAATTTTTTTTTTCATGTTTGATTAATATAAATTCTATTAATTACTTCAATTATATGTGTGTCTGCGTACAGGCAAGTCTGTGTATACACATCATAATATGTACTCACTATGACAGCTGTACAGCATTCTCATCTTAAGCATGTTTGTGTTAATCGACTTGATCTCGATCAGGTTAAAAATAAGCTACGAGCTTCAATTATGCAACACAATCAAAACTGTTCACAGAAGACATCCAAAGAGAGTCATCTGTCTATCAGTATTTCCAGTCTATCTGACACTGCAATAAGTAGGCCCTAATTACAAAGCTGAGGAGAAGCATTTATGCTGTCATAGGATCGTCTTTACTGTCCATCTTAATGACTAGTTATGTTTCTATACAAGTGTTATTCACAGGTATTTTTAATTGGCTGTTTTTCCTTTAATATGTTTATTTTGTTAGCAGCTGATGAAGGAGCCATGGGAGATATTTGAGTGATCTTTTTAGACTGAGTGAATACATTTTTGAGAGATTAGAGCCTCAGCCATGTTATCAACATATGAATTTGGGCCAGATATTTTTTTCCTAGCTGCAGCAGCAGCATTTCAGGGTGCCAAGTCTAGACAAGAGAGTTTGTTCAAGGTCATTTATGCTTTATAGAACCTGGCATTTTGCAGCTCAATACCTGACCACAATGAGTGACACTGATAAAGCCTGATATAAGGTGTCCCTTGTGTGTGGCAGCTTTTCCTGTTTTAGTTTTATTTCTGCATATTTTCTAGTTAATTATCACCTCTATTTAGGTACAGCAAGCAAGTGGAAAATGAGATTGTTCAGACATCCTCAAATCCACATACGCAAGGCTCATTTTATTTAGATGTATCTAATGTATTTTCATAATCTTTGTTTATGACAGAAGGTGGTATTTTATTATTTCTGACAGCCAAACATTTTACAGAGAGGTGATTCTTCTGACAGCTACTAAAATTAAGTAGCAAGCATCATTTTCATTGGGAAAGCTGTAGCTCATATAGTTATCTTAATTTATATTCTACCTGAGTATATTTCCTAAAGATATGATCTCAGTATAAAGTCAAGCAAACTGCTAAATGTCGGCCATGAGGGCTGATTCAAATTCTGTTTTGTTTGAGCTTTGAGTTTTGAATTCCTGGGCTTTGCTATATTGGGTAGATGATAAAATATTAAAAATTGATTTGAATATTCATCAAACTGTGCTACTTCCACTGATGAAAACACATCAAATATTTCTGCTTAAAACTTGAGCTTTTTTACTTGTGATGCATTGAAATTAGGCAATTCCTGCCTGAATTGGTGGAGATGAACTAATCTGGAAAACATAGATATCTTCAGTCACAGCTTATCCAGACGGCTTCATTAAACCAGAGACACCATGTTTCTCTAGTGAGAGCATCTTTCTGATGTTAAGTAAAATCAATGTCAGAGCCAGCATTGATTTCAAAGGGAGCCGAACTCTGCTCAAGAGGTGCAGTGACCACTCTCGAGGCTGGACTACCTGTGGAGAGAGATTAACTCAATGGCCCCTGAGAACCTCATGAAGTTCAATAAAGCCAAGTACAAGATCCTGCAATAGAATGGGCAATCCCAAGCACAAATACAGGCTGGGTGGAGAATGGATTGAGAGCAGCCCTGAGGAGAAGGACTTGGGTGTGCTGGTGGATGAGAAGCTCAACATGAGCCAGCAACGTGCACTTACTGCCCAGAAAGCCAACCACATCTTAGGCTGCATCAAAAGAAGAGTGGCCAGCAGGTCAAGGGAGGTGATTCTGCTCCTCTACTCTGCCCTCGTGAGACTCCACCTGGAGTACTGTGTCCAGTTCTGGAGCCCCCAATATAAGAAGGACATGGACCTTCTGGAGCGAGTCCAGAGGAGGGCCACGAAGATGATCAGAGGGCTGGCGCACCTCTTCTGTGAGGACAGGCTGAGAGACTTGGGACTATTCAGCTGGAGAAGAGAATACTGCGGGGAGACCTTATAACAGCCTTCCAATGCCTAAAGGGGGTGTATAAGAAAGAGGGGAGAAACTCTTAATCAGGGCCTGTTGTGACAGGACGAGGGGTAATGGTTTTAAAATAGAGGGAGGTAGATTCAGATTGAATATTAAGAAAAAGTGAGTGGTGGAACACTGGAACAGGTTGCCCAGAGAGGCAGTGGATGCCCCATCCCTGGAAACATTCAAGGCCAGGTTGGACTGGGCTCTGAGCAACCTGATCTGGTTGAAGATGTCCCTGCTCCTTGCAGGGGGGTTGGACTAGATGACCTTTGAAGGTCCCTTCCAACCCTAACAATTCTATGATTCTATGATTCTAAGTTAATTGGCTCTAAGTTGTTCATGTGTAAAATGTTAAATTTAACTGGAGTGCTGCTTCCTTTCTTTGAGTAACTTCAAAGATGAGTTTGGATGTATTTGCTGGAGAGAGGGCTTAGTGCACACTTGGTTGAAGTATATTGCCTGTCCAGTATTAAAAGATACAAATCTGAGTTTACGAATAGGGTTGTGCAGTAATGACAGGTGATCATCATGTTTGTTCCCCCAGTGTGGGTGTAACTGGGATGGGAAGGTTCATCTGTTTGGGGACCTGTACCTCTTTTCACTAGTTTAGGAGTTACTTACTCCTTACTCCAGGCTTACTCCTATGGTCACCTCTCATGAGTGTTTGTAGTTTCAGTGTTCTTCCAGTCCTCTTTTTTTTTTTCTTCAGCTTTGGTTGAAAGATTTTCTTTAAAGGACTCTGAAGTGTGCTTTTTGGGAAACTGAAAGCTCATTGTCTTCTAAATAGGTTAAAGGTGTCTGTTACTTTTCCTGGGTCACAACTACATACTCTGTATTAGAGGACATCTCTGCAAGCAAAATGTACTTAGCTAGGGGCTGGGAGACCAAAGTTTACTATGATGAAGAATGAGATATCCTTCTAAATGTCATTTGCTGGGGCAAAAGACTCTTTAGTTATGCATTCTTACCTACTTTTGTTTTTTTTTTAAACAAGTAATAAAATTTTCTTGAATATTATTTTCCTTACATCTTGTGTAGTTTCTGTGACTATCTCTCATAAGAATTTCAGAGAACATCTGAGTGAAATATATCATTAATATTTCAAAGGTTATTCTATGGAATATTTTAAGTTCATATGATTTTATGTATGTCATGCTTATGTTTAAAAAAAGACTTTATTTAAAAATACTTTTAAATGTGAGAATTGTTTTCACTGATTTGGATACATTTATGTTCTTTATAATATCATGTTGAAAATCTCATATGTTGACAGCTCTTAGAAGGACTTCTTTTCAGAAACCAATCATATTGAGCATTTTTAAAAGAAGCTTTTAGAAAAAAAAATCACAATTGTATAGAAAAATTATTCATTTTTGCAAATGATAGCCTGTGCAAATATGAAGCTTCAAAATGACTGGAGACAACACTGAATTACTTGCAACATTACATTGACAATGTAAAAAGGTCAAAAATATCCATTCAAATTCTGTATTAAAAATATTCAAATTTGTATATATATTTTTTTTTAATTCTTGTTGAAGATGTGTTGCTTCGTAACCTTGGGAAAGTTAGTTAAAAATGAAAGTTATTTGTATTTCCTTATGGAAATCCCATGGTCAGAAATTATTGACAGAGCAATATACATAAGACTACCACAGGAGCCAAAGAACAAAAATTATTATTAAAAAAGTGTTAATGAATTTTTTTTTTTCTTTTCCATTCCTCTACACACTTGGTGCACCCTTTTCCAGTCTTTAAGGAATTTTCCAGAAGAGATTCAGTGTGGCCAGTGTACATATCATAGAAAGATGCTATGCCACCTCATAACCCAATTTCCAATTAAAAAAAAAAAATATTTATTTGCCTCTCCTCCTGTATATAAATAAAACTTACTATTTTCATGTTTCTTGAAATGAAAGTTACCACTGCTGATGTTACACTACAAATATGTGGCGTATTAATTTGCACTTCTCAGTACTGTTTGCCACACTTGAAAAACGGTCATGTCTACTCTCCAGTTTCTGCTGTTTTCTCTTCACTTGGTGGCATTGCTCACAAAACTAGTGACATGAGAAATTTCTGATCATCTCCTCATGATGCCAGTGTTTGGATCCAGGCACTCTGGAAATCCATTTCCTTTTGCTCTTCTTATTGGCAGAATACAATTCTGCATTGTGTTTTGTTTTGTTTTGGTTTTTTTCTCCTTTTTTCTCCTTTTATTGAATGGAAGTCTTATAATCTTCTTACACTGATATTTCATCTCAAGCATTTTGTGAAACTATTTTTCCCTACAGTGAAGCAGGAAATCATTTTGAGTGCAGACAACATAGTTTGGTGCAACAGACATTGCAAAAAAGACAAAACAAAAGACATATTGACCTTAACTCCAAGACCATCTGAGAAAGGGTAACTCATCTGTTTAACATAATGACACAGAGCCACTAGAGCTACAAGGGCAACAGACTGATTGTACAGCAATGTTCAAAGTACAGAACAAAACCTAAAAATGCTAGCAAAACAATGTACAGTCCAGGTGCCCTCACGGAGGTATTAAGGCACATTAACTGAACATAGACCTGAATTTACCAAGCACTTTCAAATACAAGAAGAGTGTAAGCATTTTCTCTCCAGTTATTCAGGCGAGGAACTGTGTTTTCTGAAAAGTTGTTATTGACTTTACCACAAAATAATCACTTTATCTTCTGTAGATAAAGTACTGTGTCTAGCATTGTGTGTACTTTTCCTGGCAAGAAATACGGCAAAGGAAAGTTATTTCACTTCCTGTTATTCTGGATGTAAAAGTTTAGACAAATCACATAATGGGCCCATTGTTTACACTTCTGCTCTCAAAAAGGCAAACACTTTTCCTAAATTGCTTCTTTTGTTTGCAGGTACTTACACATGTAGCTGTGCCAGGACATTAAATCTATGATGGTATTAACATAGTTTTTCTTAATCTAGTACTATAAAACACAAGTAGAATATGTAGTGATTTTACATCTGTAATTCAGCCTAGGGCTTGAATTACAGCTGTGCTGTTAAATCCCTGATGACTTGAACTGCCTGTATCACTTGATTTGATCTTGAAGGAGTCATCCCCAACACAGTCATATTTTTACCCTATAGTCTTATGTCATACATTGGTGATGGTCCTGAACTGATCAAGTTTACCAGGATCAGTCTCTACCGAATCCGACTACAAATATGGCCATACCACTATGTAACAGAAACCTGTTTGACACTAGCTCCTATTCTGGAGCTTATGGAAGGGACGAAGATTAAAATCACCTCCAACATTTCAGTAAATTGATGCTTGTGTTGTGTCTACTCTTCTCATTTGTGTTAAATTTATCACAAATCTTTCATATTGTTCAAATCTCTCACAAGAGCAAAATTATTTTCTCTCTTCACACTGTTCCATGAGGCTTATTGAGGCCCAGAGAGGATTACAAGACAAGTAAGCCCCAAGTGATACACACTAGTTTGAAATGAGGTACGCCACAGATCCTGTTTGTGCTCATCTAGCTGCAGGCAGTGCATGAACCTCAGGTGATCTGAAATTCCATTTTTACATTCCCTATGCTATTTCTTTAGTCTCAGAAGTTTCCACTACACAGTTGAAGTCCTTGATTGTTTTTTATTATGAGAACATATCTCTGCTTTTACACTGACCTTTTGTTTGCCTTTCCCTCCCATTATCAACCTTGTTCGTTCAAATTATTTGTATTTAATATACAGCATTTTCATCTTGGAAAGAAAGTTCAATTTCTTTCAATGTGGCACCTCTTCTTCTTGCATTGCTGAGTTTTCATTTTTGATAAGAGACATTGTTTTTAAATGTATTACTGTATTATTAAACTTCATCAGGATGCCACCTTAGGCTACAATTTGAAGTCTATTTTAAAATTTTCTTTTAACTCTTTTTTACAGTATCATATTAAGGTACAAGTTACAATAAATATACAATAAATATAATGCTTTAACCCTTTTAAATCAGAACTAATATATGTAAGTTTGAGTCTTATGTTAGGAATCTACATATTTGCGTGTGTGCCCTCTGCAATTATTTCTTTCCTCTTTTCATTTGCTTAAATTCTCACTGCACGACAGATTCAATAGTTTTGTTTCTTTTTTGATCTCCATTTGTGTGTTTAGCACTACTTAAAGCATTGAGAAAGAACTGATGATTGTCCTGAATTTCTTTACAGTATCAATGATCTGAGTAAAGAAGGTTTGGTGCTTATTTCTTTTGCTGTTTATTTTTTATTTATGGAGTTTTCAACATCCTCTTCAGGAATCCCCTTAGGACACCAACCATGAAGTACATCGGCTAATGCCCTGTGTGACGGGTGTTTTTTACAGCACAGCTCTCAGGGGAAGGAACTTTGGGTTTTGTTTGTGTTTGTTTTAGGAGACTATGAACAGGCTAGACGAAAAGGTTTGGGTTAGATCAACGTAGGTCCACTGACTTGAGGCTTTTGCAGTGGCAATTTATTTTTGTATTAACTTCAAACTATATGTCTGATTTAGCATAGATCTAGTAACCAAGGACGTGAAAATAAAACGTTTACTTTTTGAAAGAATACAAAGCATGTCATAGAACTACTGCCTCACTTCTTGGCACTTCTTAGCCAAGAGATAGAAAGTTAATTGACTCCTACCAATGGACGAATAGTAGAAGGAATTTCAATAGCAGAAGCAGAACCATTCAAACAGGTTGAAAGCATATGATAGCAGAGATTTCTCACTGTCCTACAAAAGACCTGAGTCTTTTGAAAGGCTTAGAGTATTTTCTTTTATAACAATCTTTGCTCTTGTCATGACATTGCTCTACCTGTAATGGGTTAAGGATATTTGTGAGCCATGTTTGTGAGAAAGATAATATCAGTTCATCTAATAGAAACTATTGTTAGAGTTGGGAACAGCCAACCTTCCAGGCAAACATATCACTCTTTTACGTGTCCAAGAGCTTGTTCTTTTTTTCCCCACTATAGCATTTTTATAAGGACAGATTACATCTTCCTGCAAATCTTACTTCTTTCAGATCATTGTCCAGTGTAAAAAGTTTTTGAGGTGGCTTCATTCTAAGGGAGTTAAAATATTTTAGATTTTTTTTGAGTTTTTTTTTTTTTTTTTTTTATTTTTTCTATTT
>WHYT01013978.1:85580-102641 GCA_009806455.1 Tetrax tetrax
GAAACATTACTTTTTTTTTTTTTTTTTTTCTTTTTCTCTGATAGCATTTTAGGATACTAATACAATAGTGTAACAATTATAACTGCAAATGAATTCATTATATCAGCAGAGTTTTTTTTGTATCCCTGGAAAGGTTTATTTCTTGCCATGAATTCACTTAGCATCTATGCCATTCCTATCTTACACTCTCCCCTTTATTGAGTGATGCTATCTTATTCTCTGTACTGACAAGAAATAGGAAAGTGTTGGATTTCTTTACATTTTAACTGAACCTAAGTAATTGGTCACGGTGGATTTCTCTGAAAGACATTTTGCCCTATAATTGAAATACTGACTTTTGTGAAGGTAAAAGGTCATTTTGCATACTTGAGATCTCAGTAACTTTTAAAAGGCTCCAGACAGGTATTAACTGCAGGGTAGTCTCATGTTGGTTCTACATACAAGATAAAGTGACTTATCTTGGATTTTCCGCTACTTTTTGATCTCATATTTATGACTTAGTTCTGAGATATTCATGTACTACATGCAAAAGACAAGGCAGTGGGATAGAAAATAAATACGTGTAAACTAAATTATACTGGAAAGTGGACAGTGGAAAGTTTATTTCCACTGTCATGTTTATTGTTCCTATTTCTTATAATTAAATTGCATAGAGCTGGAAGCAAGAGACAAGTTGCAGTTTAACTTTTTTGCATTGAATAGTGTTCTGGAAACCTGAACACCTTAGTAATTCCTGTTGTCACACTGAGTGAGTCTACATTATAAAACCTTATCAATATTTTGTCCTGTGTTTCAGCGTGAAGACTGTGAGTCATAATTGTTTGTGACAAGGATGTATCATTAAGGAGTGAAGTGGAATACCAGCTGCTTTGGTTATCTGATGTATTTTTTTTGTGAAGTCTCAAATTCAATTTATTTGAGAGATAAAGTGAATTTTAAAGTTAGTCATGCTTCCTGGGTGAGCAAATAACCAATACGGGCTATAACTGAAAAATTGCCTTGTATTTTTGGGCTTAAAAGTAGCTATTTTCAGTCATTGCTAGTCCAAATCTATGGAAGTAGATAGAAATTTATGTATTTTTATTCATCTTTCATTGACAAAGAAAATGCAGCAAACATTAATTTGCTCCCAAGGCTCAATTTAATTTATCTTATTGAAGTGCTGTGGGTTTACTTATTACTTTTTAAATTTCATCCTGGTATATGATGACCTGAACAATGAGCAGTTATCCAAAGATCTAGAGGAAGTCAAGTGCACACAACCCATGCAGCAGAAGTTTCTACAGAGCACACCATCATCGTATGCCAACTCATTGGCAGTAATTATGTGGAAAGACAGAGAGGGACAAACAGTGGTTGAACTGAGTGGCTAACTCTGGCAATATAAAGAAAGTCTCTCTTCCTCCCTACAGGCCTTCTTTTCAGCTGTGAAGAATCTTCCAACATTGTTTCAGCAATTGCTCCAGCAATTCAAAGAGGATATGTCCTACTCCTCACTTATACACTCCTAGCTATTAGGACTAAACATTCCTCTCCTTAAGAGAGATGATATAATAGGTACCACACCTGTGATTTTACCTGTGTAACCACGGAGAAGATATGAGGAAGTAGGATGGAAAATCTACCTTGACTCTAGAGGCATGGGTATGTGAGATGCAAGGAAAAAGAGTCACAAAATGAAGTTCTAGAAAAATTGCTGCTCCAGTTTCCTGTGGGCAGTTCCCTAGAAAAAGCAGAAGGGCTGATCTTGTTTATGATCTTAATGAAGGGACTTCTACTTTGTGTTTGCAAGACGTGAGTAAAGAATACTATGACCAGGACTAGAGGGGCCCTCTAGAGGGACAACCAGGTTTATTGGACCGCGTGGATTTGATGGCCTTGTCCATCAGCTCCACAGGACACTTTAGTGGAGACCCATCAGGCTTTATTGGATACTGGTGCACACTGTAGCCTAATACCATCAAGCTACGAAGGGGCAGAACCTATTTGTACTTCTAGAGTGACAGGAGGATCCAAACAGCTAACTGTACCGGAGGCCAAAGTGAGCCTAACTGGGAATGAGTGACAAAAGCACTCCATTGTAACAGACCCAGAGGCTCCATGCATCCTTGGCATAGATTACCTCAGGAGAGCATATTTCAACCAGACAAAATGGTATTGGTGGGATTTTGATATAGCTGCCTTGGAGATGGACGAAATACAACAACTGTCCACCTTGCCCCGTTTCTAGGAGGACCCATCTGTTGTGGGGTTACTGAGGGTCAAAGAACAACAGGTACCACAGTGGTGCACTGGCAGCAATATCACACCAGCCAAGATTCCTTGATTCCAATGCATAGCTGATTCATCAGCTGGAGAAGTAAGGAGCGATCAGCGAGATTCACTCACCCTTTAAGAGTCCCATATGGCCAGTACGAAACTCTAATGGAGAATGGAGTCTAATAGTAGAATGTAAAAAAAAAAGTATACTGAAATTATTATTAAACATTCTTAAATTTTGATAGGTATTCTGGGACCTTGAAATACAGCTTCTAAAAATTTTGAGAAAACTTCCTGACACATCTTTGAAGGATAAAAATGAAAATAAGAATTGAATGGCTTTGAACCCGGAAATTTACAAAGATAATTTGAAATCCAGGTTTGGTTTTTTTTTTAATATCTATCATTGACTCCTTTGCAACTTTTATTACTGATGTCAAATTTGACTTCCCAGATATACTACTTTCAGTTGAGCAATTGCTCAAAAAATGGGAAAATTGGAAAATGGTAACAAAACCATAAATCTTCTGGCTTTATAAGAGATTCTAAGATATTTTTGGGTGCCAATTAAACAAGTGGTGCACAGGATTCCAGTGCTTAAAGAAAAAAAAAACAGCAGGAGAGAATGTATAAAGAGGAATATTAACTATTAAATTGGGAAAGATTTAGGGTAAAGAGCTGGATGGAGACTTATAAATTTAAATTATGAATTGTCCTAAAAATTACAGTATTTCACTTTGAATTAGTTGAAAATTTTTATACATCTTCATTTGACATCTATCCAAGTCTCCTGTGAGAGGAAAACTTGTTGGATAACCATGAGTCAGGAAGCAAGACATGCATTTGCCATACTTTGGCATAGAAAAATTCACAAGATATGGAAAAATTCACGAGATAATGACACATCTTTGTTGTATTTATTTATTTTAATTGAGAGTATGGTGGACATTTACAGATAACAATCAGGAATACATTTTATTTATAAAACATTTTTTTAAAAATAATATCCTTGTTACTCACCCCTGTTTGAATAAAATTTGCCAATAAAAGTGATTTATATGATCACTAGAGTAGGCATTTATCCTGAGAGACCATAATCCATCTACAAATAGATCAAACCAATGCAGTTTAAGTACTGTTAAAGTCATGTGCTTTTTCCAAGAAGAAATCATTCTGGGTTCCTAATGTTAACACAATGTAGAAAGAACACCTGAGTTGCCTCTGCTTTGAGAATGCGAGATTAATATACAGATATATAAGTGTATGTGCATCTACATAAGTATATGAAAAACATTCAAGAAAAAATTAAAGATAACGTGCTATGACTAGAAAAGGTTTATCAATACAGGCATTTTGGCTAGTAAAATGCTACCCCTCTCCCATCTGCAAGACTACATGTGCTCTGAAAGTCAACACAAGACAGCAGCAGCACAGGGAAAAATGAAAGGTGGGACAGAATAGCTTTTCCTAGCACTCTTTCCCCAGATGGTATCTATATTATTACTATATTATCCCCAAAGGTATCTATATTACTTCAGAAACTGACTTTCTAAACACTAGAAGAATGATTTACAATCATCATAGAGATTACTTAATGAGACAAGGAACAAATAAAGTTAAATACTGCAACAGCACTGGCTAAACAAGATTAACAGTCCTCTTGGTATTATGAACATGTAATAGTCATGCAGCATCAAAACTTGAAAATTCAGCTATTCTGTCTTTGCCTGGTACTGTATGTTTAACAGAAATAAAATTTGAATATATCTGAAGTGTTACCATCATGTGATCCTGCACCTGTAAAACTTTAGCATCTTCAAATATGTTATGCTCTCTATAACATCTCCTTTTTTTGATAGTGATCAGTATCGACTATTTCTTTGGTATATTTTCCCCTAGTTATGCACTTTCCAGTGCATAGCTACAGACAGTAGCCCTAAAATATTTGTTATATCATCAAAGTCACATTTTTTTGAGTCTCATCCTTCAGCCCTACGTTAATTTATTACAAGCCATTTATCCTGCATCTTTAGCATTATTCATCACATTTTATGAGAGGATGTAGAACTTAAACAATTTCTTACTGAACTTGTGAATGAAAAGTTTGCAGTCTTAAGAATTCGAAACCACTGTTGCCATGCTGTTTCTAGATTTTAATTTTTACAGAAAATAGGTCTACTTGCACTCTTTTCTGATTCTTTTCTGTACATCAAGTTGAAGCTGATGTCTTTATTAAAAAAGTGTGTCATAGTTTAACCCTACTCAGGACCAAGCTACACAGTCTCTCATTCACTTCCTCCACCTTCCAAGGGGGTGTTTTGTTCTCTTTCTCATTATCCTGCTTTGTTTTATTAATAATTATATTAATACTAATAAATAAATAGCTTTTCCCAAGTTGAGTCTGTTTTGCCCATAATGGTAAACTTAATGATCTCTCCTTGTCCTTATCTCAAAGCTCAAAAATAACCTTGAAATAACCTATAACCTTTTTGTTATATTATCTCTCCCTCATCTTGTCAGGAGCAACATTACTCCTCCCTCTTCTTCTTCACTGACCTTAGCGTCTGCAGTCATTCCTCTCACAATAAATTCGTCACAATCAGGCTCAGGCAGATGCCAGTCAGGTTCAAGTTGGGCCCAAACAGTCACCTGGCAGGAGGCCAGAGGGTGAGGGCTGCAAGACCCAGAAGGCTCACACCTCCCCCTCTGTGCCCCTGCTTCTACTTCTTCACTTCTTCCTTTTTAAATTTTTTTTCCCCTTCTTAAATATGTTGTCGCAGAGGCATTACCACTGAACATTCCATTATCAATTGGCTTCGCCCTGGCCAGTGATGGGTCTGCCCTAGACGTGGTCGAGTCCACCAGACAAAGGGCCAACTTCTTGCAGCTTCTTGAAGAACCTGCCACTGTAGCCCCTCTTTGCTAAACGAAACCAATGCAAACTGAAAGAACCCAACAATATTCATTACTTCATTATAATTTGCTAACAATTTATTTGTTTTCAGCAGCAGATATTGATGTGCTCTTGCATTGGTTGTATCTTTATAATCTATTCTTATGGACAGCTATTTTTTTCCTCCAAGATTTATTGTTTTAAAGAATTCAATGTCACTACTTACACAAAATACAGACTATCTTTATTCTGGCTATAGAAATTGCTGAGTGATTTCACTTTTTTGTTAAAATAAGGATGGACTGAAAAAATGACAGGAAAACGACAAATCCATTAACGGGAGCTACATCAGATCAGTGCAACTAATGTCCTATAGTTTATTCTAAACAAAAGTTTCTTCTAACTACTATTTGAAGCTCCTTGCCAGAGAAAATACTAGAAAAATACTGCCAGAGAAATTTTATTCTTTAAGCAGTAATATTGATCATGTAAAGGTCAGTTTTGTGAAATACAAACTGGCAGCTCAGTTAGAATTTTCAGAAACAATTGTCATTTAAAGAAAAAAAAGACTGTGTACATGAACAATAACGTTACCAAAAAAAAAGATAAAGCAGGAAGCCTGGAAGTAAAAACAGCCTTGAAGTTACAGTCAATGCCCAAAACTAGAAGAAAATATTGTATGACTACTCTGCTAGCTTCATGTAAAATGAAAGGCACAGTCATATTAAAGACATTTTGTAATTCATCTTACTCATTTGATTTTTCAGGTAATGATGTGATTTGAAACTGTCTAAAAAAGATTACATATTTAGTTCTGTATCAAAATATTAGTTTCTACATTCACAGAATCACTGAATGGTTGAATTTTGAAGGTACTTCTGCAGATTTTTCAAATAGAACTTTACTCATCTGTGAGGCAAAACTGTGCAATAAGTAGGAAATTCAGAGTACTCAATACTCTTAAATTGATATGTCTGTTACTTCATGTTTGTAGAGGAAGTGACATTCTGCCAAATCCTACACCTATCTGGTACACCTATATTTAAAATAGATTAATACTGTAGAGAATGACTTTTTGCATCATAAACTAACTAGTGGAGAGGGATTGAAGTGAAAAGGCAGAAGATTGGAGGTGTAGCTCCATTTCTACTAGCCAGTAGTTGAAACTTATTGCCTTTCCTCTTCAGAATTCAGGACCTCTGCATCAAAGCATGTCACCCACTAGGTGAATGTACATCATGTAAAAAAAAAATAAGTATAACATATATATATTTGTACTTAGAAATAAAAAAGTCTATAATGAGCTTTTGGAGGAGAATATTTTGTTTGATTATTGCTAATATACTGGACTGTGTCTCATTTTTTACTTTTTTTCCTGCAATATGGAGATCAAGAACAATCCAATAAATATGCACACACACACACACACATATATATATGTATATATGTTTGCGTTAAAGCCATTAGCACTGCTTATTTCCTCTTTTATGCTTCAAATTCCCCAAACCAAACGCGTCTGGATTTCAGTGGGATTTCACTGAATTTGAATTGCCATTCAAATGCTAATAAATGTGGTTGGCATGGGTGACATTTTATACAGTTAGAGATGATTTCAAGTTTCAAACCATAACATTCTTTCAGCTAATAATTTTCTCCTCCATTTTATTTCTGTGTAGGAACTCCGTATGTAAATATCATATAGAGGAGTAATTCTTTCTATGTTCTAAATTGGCTAATTACTGAGGAGATTAATTACTATATTACCAGAAATTAGTGAGTGTAAAGGGCTGCAGGATGAGGAAACAGTGAGCCTGATGCTGCCTTCTGCTGAGCAAAGTTTTGATACAAGTTTAATTCATCTCTTTTTTCCTATGTATTGGGTTTACACGGTGAGATTTTGGTAGCAGTGAGGCTGCAAGACTGGCTTCTGTCAGAAGATGCCAGAAGCTGCCCACATGTCTGACAGAAACTGTACCTGCCATCTCCAAGACAGGCTCACCACTCACCAAAGCTGAGCCAATCAGCAACGGTAGTAGCACCTCTGTGGTAATGTATTTAAGAACGTGTAAAAATGCTGTGTAACTGCTATGAGAGAGAAAATGTGTGAGAGAAACAAATGTGCAGACACCAGGGTCACTGAAGAAGGAGGGGGAGGAGGAGCTCCAGGCACCAGCACACAGATTCTCATGCAGTCCATGGAGTAGACCGTGTTGACACAAGTTGTCCTGCTGCCCATGGAGGACCATGCTGAAGCAGATATCCAACGTGCAGGTCATGGAGGGTCCCATGCAGGAGCAAGTTTTCTGGCAGGATATGTGGCCCATAGGGGACGCGCGCTGGAGCAGTCTCTTCCTAAAAGACTGCACACTGTGGAAAGTACCCATGCTGGAGCAGTTCTTGAAAAAATGCAGCCTGTGGGACAGACCAACACTGGAGCAGTTAATGAAGGACTGTCTCCACTGGATGGGACTGCACACTGGAGCGGGGGAAGAGCAGGAGTAGGAAGGAGCAACAGAGACAACACAGAATGAACTGACTGCATCCCCCATTCCCCCTCCTCCTGTGCCATTTAGGAGAAGGAAATTAGAACAGTCAGAGGTGAAGTTGAGCCTGGGAAGCAGGGAGGAAAGTGGTTTTAGATTAGTTCTTATTCCTTATTATCCTGCTTCTTTTTTTTTTTTTTTTTTTTTTTGGCAACATATTAAATTAATTTCCCCAAGCTGAGTCTGTTTTGCCTATGATAGTAATTGCTGAGTGATCTCCCTTTCCTTATCTCAACCCATGAGCTTTTTGTTGTACTTTCTTCCCCTCTCTTGCTGAGGTGGGGAGTGATAGAGTGGCTTGGTGGGTGCCTGGCAGCCAGCCAAGATCAACACACCACATCCTAATTGAATGTTTTATTGGTAAATTGCATTTTGTTTTATTATTGTAGTAAAGAATAAGTATACATTATTTGCTTACTACTATAACTTTCTAGATTTTAAAGGCAAAAAGTCTAGTGACGCTTTCACTTACATGTAGGAAAACTGTAAGATGTCTTTTGTATAAAATATAAAAATAATTGTACTTTCTTCACTGATACATGCTTGTCTTTTTAATAATATTCTATAAAATTTAACTAATATTCAGAAAAAAAAGAGGAATGTATAATCTTTCATTGTGAAATTCTGTAGATGTTACACACCATGGATTAACCAACTGATGAGGTGCTACTTTAAGGATCTTGTTTATTAATTTATTTATTATTAAGGCAACCAGGTCTTATCTTATATAGCTGTATCTTGGATCTCTCTGTCTAGCATTGTAATTAAGAACTCTTTTTATAATCTCTAAATTTACTCAAAAACTAATTAAAGGAAGAAACAATGAAGTAATGCAGCCAGAATTGTATCTCTTGGTACATTCCCTTGTGCAGTGCACAATGCTTTGAGTAGTTTAAGTAATTAGATTAAATTATATGAATTCTCTTTCCTTTAATAAAGATGTTGGCAGAAAACTTCCTATTGTCTTTTTAATCCATTTAGCAATTCCCTAGTGAATAGCACACTCATTATGGATAGTAGATTTCTGTGAAAAACAGATAAGTCACTTACTCTCCTATGTCAAGTAACTTTCCATTCAGACATGCAAGACCTTGTACAGTAAAAGAATATCTTTTTTACATGTCTCTTGAACACATGTGTGAACAAACAAGGTAGTTTATATATATATTTTAATTGCAGGAAAACACAATTAGTTTATCTGATAATTAAAAAAAATACTCAGGGCACAGGTCACCATTCTGCACTCAGCTATCTTCCTTCAGTGAAGAGTTAGTTGCTATAGGTCACCCAAGCTTGTTTTCTACCCATTGCTGATACCCCACAAGTGGGCTTTTAGATAATAAGTAATTGAATATGCTGTTCTGGAGCTTAAAACTGTATGGAATATTTAATGGAGCAACAGGCAAACTAAGAAACATTAGGGCAGAAAAGGTCCTGTAAGGGTGAAAAAAGGATCTGCAAGTCCTACACAGACTACTCACCAATGAAGTCTATATAGAAATGCTTTAATTTTAATGCATTTTGTCCAAAGACTCTTAGGGATCATTTACTCTACTAGTCATGGTTTTATATTTATTTTTGTAGTTAAGCAAATTATTTGGGAAATTCTATAGTCTGCCTTCTCAATATTTGCGGGTTTTGAAGAATAACTGGATGAGATTTATTTCTAGCCCTGTGTTAAATCTGGGGATAACGCTTTAGAAATATTAGTCTGATAACACAATGGAAACAAAACTTTAAAAATTGTATTCATATTTTCTCTTCTTCTGGACAGAAGTGAGAGAGGAACTACTATCCTCAAATCTGAGGTAAAAAATAAGAAACTGGGACTCCATAAAGATTATATTTCTGGAGCTCATCTTGACGTAAATTTATTTCACAGTTAATACCCATAGATTACCTCTGCTGAGACAGGAAAACTTCATTTTGCTTGAACTAAAGGGTGTGACTATGTCCAAATAGTTTTGTACAATGCAGTGAAAATGTGAGTGCTAAACAAATTCCTCTGTAGTTAGTGTCACAACATTATTTAAATTGAATGAAACTCTGTTCCAGCACGTGTTCTCCATGGGATTCAGTTCCTTCAGGAAATATCCACCTACTCTGGTGTGGGGACCTCCATGCGTACAGTATTGAAAGCTGCTCTGGTGTGGTCCTCACCACAGGCTGCAGGGGAACTGCTATTTCAGTGCCAGGATCTCCTCATCCTTCTTCTCTGAACTAGAATTTTGAAGAATAACTTCTCATTTTTTTTTTTCCCCTCACTCTTCTCTGTTCTCTGGCATTTTGCTTTTTTTAAAATATGTTTCCATGGAGGCACCACCAGCTAGGTTGATGGGCTTAGCAATGTTTGTCATGGGTCCATTGTGGAGCTGTTTGGGATCAGCTGCATCCAGTTAAGGGCAGCCCCTGACCTCTCCTCAGACAGGAACACTGGCTCAAACCATCTTCCAGTTAAATTTAAGATATCCTTCCTTCCACACTGTTTGTATGCAAACTTCAAGTCTAATACTGAATTTAAAACAATTGAACAAAGAATTACTCATTAGGAACCTAAAGTTAGGCTGGTGAATCAGTATTAAGAACTATTTATTCACAATTGAACACCTAGTGATCTCAGATATAAAATAGTTTGTATTTGTTTTTTGTTTTTTTTCCCAGTATGTCTGTCTTCTGCCATTTCCTGCACCAAGCTTTCGGTATACCAGTTTCACTAGAAAATTCTTGGATACAAGTACTGTTCCTGACAGTAGCTGAGTTTCAGTGAGCACAGACACCAAGAGCTACATGTTCTAAAATTTAAAAAAAAAAAAACAACCAAAAATCAAAAAACCATACCAACAACAAACCATAAAATAAAAAAGTATTTTAAAGATACTCCCATCCACGACCTGTTATTTTTCTCCCTCACTCCTGTGAAAGCCTGAACACTGATACTTAGTGGAGAACAGTTATTCCATGATACTATGAGTAATGTCTTTCTGACAGGTTAAGTCACTCTCAGTTTATTTTTATATTGGTACTGGTATGCAAGACAAGCTTCTTCATGCCTTCTCTAAATTTGTTATTCCTGTATAAAATTTCGACTAGATTAATTTAATGTCAACCCACAATAACATTTTCAAGACACTTTTTTTTTTTTTTCTGATTGCTGCATTTAGATAATGGGATAATCTAGAAGATTGTTATCTCTTTTAGTGAACTGAGTCCTGAAACTCTTACTCGTGAGTAATCTTTATTTTTCTTTCCAGAGAATCTGCCCTCATGAGTAAGATCTTTGATCTGCAGAAGTAACTAAATTCTTGTGGGAGTCAGTGTAAAGATTCACACCAACTTTCAGGGAAGCTGAATTAGGCTTTTACTATTATGATAAGCACATATGATCTTTATTCATATTGCAAAGATAGCCTCTTTACAAGTTGTCTGCCCACACTCAGAATTTATGCTGTAGTCACATGCTCTGTAACATATCTAGTGCGGTATAAAAATCTACTGTAAAGGACAAAAGATCAAAAGATACAGCTGACTTTTAAGAATAATGAACATGCTGCATTATGTCTTTCTCAATGATATATGTTACATAGATCAAGCCCTAAAAGAGATACAGACTTCAAAAGATTTAGTGGATACAGTTGGTAGAAGTAGAAAGTTAATAACTAGAGTCTGATGTGCAATAGGAAATGCTACAAAATACAAATATCTCTCATATTGAAAAACATATTATTTAATCTAAATCTTGCAGTAAAGTACTTACAGCTAGTAGGAAATAGGTTTCTAAGTCTCTGAAGTACATCTTGGGGCAGAAGTGAAGCAAAAATGCATATCTTAATATACTGACTTTGACTGGGATAGAATTAATTTTCTTCATAGGAGTTTGCATGGTGCTATGTTTTGGATTTGTGCTGAAAACAGGGTTGATAACACAGGGATGTTTTCTTTAGTGCTGAACCATGCTTAAACAGTGTCAAGGCCTTTTCTGCTTCTGATGCTGCCCTGCCAATGAGTGGGGTGGGGGTGCACAAGAAATTTGGAGGGAACACAGCTGGAACACCCGATCTCCACTGACCAAGGGGATATTCCATACCACATGATGTCATGCTCTGCAATAAAATCTGGGGGAAGAAGAAGGAAGAGGGAGGACATTTGGAGCTATAGCATTTCTCTTTCCAAGTGACTGTTACGTTTGATGGAGCCTTGCTTTCCTAAGATGGCTGGACACCTGCCTACCTATGGGAAGTAGCAAATGAATTCCTTTGCTTTCATACTTTTTTGCTGTACTTATTAAGCTGCGTTTATCTCAACTGACTAGTTTTTGCACTTTTAGCCTTCTGATTGTCTCCCTCATCCCACTGGAGGGGACTGAGCAAGTGGCTGTGTGGGGCTGAGCTGCCTACCAGGGTTAAACCATGACACTTGGAAAATAAAGTACGAGTTAAAATGTCTACAAATGTCAATGTGTTTGTGACATATTTATGTACTCTAATACTAACTGACAAGGCTTCTAGTTAGGATGCTTGCTTTTAACCACAGATCCAGAACTTTGATGGGTAAGAAAAAAAAAAGAATAAACAACCATCTTACCCTTCTAATTCCCTCCATCTCAGTAAAAAAAAAAATATTCTTAGACCATATACTATGATGCTGGCTTGTATCATCAAGGATGAGAGATTTTGATGAAATAAAAATGTGACTGGACCACAATTATACCCTAAATCTAAGACTTGAATTGCCTCTGGAAGTCATATGTGTACTTCTGCCTCTTCCAAATTGAATTAATGATGGGCAGGACATTCCGTTACAGCTTGTTCATTTCTGCAGTTAAAACAAATGTACTTTCTGTTATGAAATATATATAATGTTGATTGAATATGAAAACAGTGCACTTTACCATCAGTATTTTCCTCCTATAGTGTGTCCCAGATATAGATTTTCCTTTCCAAGGGGGGAACAGTTCTACAGTTGTACCTTTAAAGGCTAAATGCATTCTTCCTTCTCATACAGGCTGTAAGTTATGTGAAACACATGATATGTCATTGAAAATCTCAGACAAGGTGGCATTTTTATTAATTCTCTCTTCATGTTTCTATGATGTTTACATTAAATCTCTTGATCTATCCTTGCCAGTTCTGCCAGGCAACTGATTTAAATGGTAGCTCCAGATTGCACTGTATAGCTTTTAGCATGAAGTTTGGTTCCCATCTAAAGAAATTTATTCTTCTCATCAAGAATACCATTGGTGAGCAAGGAAAGTTCAGTTGTGTTTTGGAACAAAAGATAAATGTTTATTCTAACCATTTATTTCCTTGATGTCCTGATACAAGGCTCACTATATGTTATGATATGTCTTTTCAAAGGCTTGTTCCTTTCTAAAGATATGTTTCTCTAGTAATTCTTCTATCTATAAATAGGAGATTTGAATTACATTAGGACTCAATGTGCATTGTTTTCATTTCTGGGAATGAAGAAATACAGTACCTGCTCTTTAGTAAGAAGAACTGGATAGATTTTGATTTCCTACAAGTCGTATTAGTGGGCATCTTTTCCACTGATTGCTATTTAAAAAAAAAAAATCTTTTTTTTCCCCTATTGTAAGAACATTAACAATTAGAAGGTAATTATCCTGCAATCAGAGGGTTACATACCCCGTATTTTGTTTATAATAACCCGCATACAACATTTACAAGCAGATTAGAAAGTGAAAGAAAGACAGCTAGCTAGCGATCTGAACTATGCTGTGCTTCGGTCGAGGATTATAATCCACTAACACACCAGTACTCATCAAAAATCTCTTCCCTTTGGTATGTATACCTGCTGACAGTGATCAGAAGATTAATTTAGCTTTTTCTTGGATCATTTGAGGTTTTTTAATCCCTTACCATAAAAGTATTCGTTTAGCTTTTTCTGACCGCTTTTCATTTTTGCAATGTATTTTTGTTGAAGAACTGACCAAAAGAGTATGTAGAGTTCCTGCAACAGCCCAGCAGTGCTTAGAGTCAAGGGCAGAATACCTGCTGTCCCTACCTTCTTGCAATCCTCCACTGTTTAGATAGTCAATAACTGCAAAAAAATCATTTCACCACAGCACCACGCAGAACAACCTTATTCAGTAGTTCATTAAGATACAAGTACAGTCTTACTGGATAAAGGTCCAGCTAGCACAGTATTTGCATTTGACAATGCCCAAAAATGAACATATAGAAAAGAATATAAAAAAAAGACTGAGCATATATTAAAATCCCCTTGAAAACTCTTCAAGCTTTTAATTCATTGCAGTTAAGGTTTTCTTAAATAAAACTTTATTTCTGTGTATTTAGTAAACCTCAGAAAGTTGCTCAGACCAGCATCCTGCAGCAGAGACATCCACACCTCAGTGGCCTAATGTGTCTCAGCTCTTTTGGCTTCTTTTGGGTGTTCTTCCTATTATGTTTCATGCCTATGGTATCCACTCTCTATACTGAAAGAGAAATAATCATTCCCTACCCAACCTCCCCATGACACATATGATTTTGGTAGACTTCTCTTAAATTATTCCTCATTTATTGTTTTTTAACAGAGTGAAGTTTATTTCTCAGTGTCTACTACAGAAGCCAGTATACACTTGCTGCCCTTGTCTGACATATTTTCCGTTATACCATATCACTTTTGAGGTGTGGGTGCAGTTTGCAAATAGGGTTAATCTACTGAAATTGATATTTTCTCCAATATTAGGAAAGGAATGAAAAACGCATTACTTTTTTTTTTAACTGCTGTTATACACTAAAATGATGTTTTCACAAAACTATCTATCATAACCCCAATATTTCACTTGTAGTAGCAATGGCAAGCTTGGATCCACTATTTTCTGTCTTATATTAGGAATGATTTTTTTCCCTGCATGTGGATCAGTTGGAATTTTTCTCCACTAAGTTTCTCATATTATTTCATTGTTCAGCCACTGAATGGTGTCAGGTACTTCTGCATTCCTTTGCGGTCAGTCCAATCTTTATTGCCTTCATTGATGAGGCTTTATAACCCTTTTCAACAGCGCTGTTTTCAAAACGAAGTTCCCATTTTGGAGGTCTGACCAGTATTCTATGTCCTTATGTGTTGGATTTATTTGCATTTGGCTTTGTTGAAGGACAGATTGTGGAAAGCTTGAAGCTGATTTTAGTGATGCCAAATACAATCTCTGAAAGTCAAAGTAAAATAGTTAATGTAATGTTAGAAAATACGACAGCACCTGGAATACAGTAACATGCACAAGCCTAAAGAAGTTAAACCCATTGATACATCCTGACTCACATTGACCACATCTCTAGGAAGCCTGGTCCAGAGGTTGACCACTCTTTTGATAAAGAAATCTCCTCTGGCACAGCTTAGAACCATTTCCACATGTCCTATCACTGGATACCAGGGAGAAGAGACCAGGACCTCCCTCTCCTCAGGAAGCTGTAGAGAGCAATGAGATCACCCCTCAGCCTCCATTTCTCCAAACTAGACAAACTCAAAGTCCTTAGTCGCTCCTCATAGGACATTCCTTCCAGTCCTTTCATCATATTGATTGCTCTCTTCTAGACACATTCAAGGACGTTCACATCTTTCTTAAATTGTGTGTGCCAGAACTGCACACAGTATTCAAGGTGAGGTGGCACCAATGCTGAATACAGTAGGGTAATAACCTCATTGCCTGGGCCAGAGCTGGTGCCAGCTTTCTCTAACACTGACCCAGCAGCCATGGGACCATGGTCTGGCCTCAGCTGAACCTCTGTGATGGTCACAGATGGCCAGATAAACTTGACAATCACCACAGGACAGGGCAGTCGCCCATGATGTCCCCTGTAGCTGGAGAAGGCTGCACTAGAAGGGGGGGCTGGGGGCCAGTGAGAAGGAAGCAGGCCAGGATAATATAAGGTACTGAGATAAACCCAGGACTGAGGAGGAACCGTGAAAATTGTACTCTTCCTGGCAAGGACCTCTGGGTGATGCCAGCTCCAGCTATTTGCCGTGTACCTTTCTGCCCACAAGGCAATTTTGAGAGTAACAAAATGTTCAGTCCAAACAATTCTACAGCTTTACCTATTGGACTTGCAACAAGCAAAGTTTCGCATGCAAAATTTCAGATCTCTAATCTGATTCTACCTTTCCCAAAACATTTCCTTATTGGAATCATCTAGTTTGTGACTTGGGGATGGGATATAGAAAATTTCACTTTGTGATTTTGATTTAAACCATACCTCAGTTGCCTGAAATTAGATTTGTAAAATCATACGTGTTCTTCTAAGCAAAAAAAAGTTTTGTTTTTCAGACATTCGGTAGCATGCACATGAATCACTGAGGCTGATGCATATAAAATGGAAGGCAGAATAGAATACGTTTTCATCACTGATCTGATGAGGTTTTTCATACAAGAATATAGTCAATGTCAGAACAAAGGAGTAATATTTGTATATTAATTCGGAGAATTATATTAATTCGGAGAATTGAGGTTATTACTCTACTGTATTCAGCATTGGTGCCACCTCACCTTGAATACTGTGTGCAGTTCTGGCACACACAATTTAAGAAAGATGTGAACGTCCTTGAATGTGTCCAGAAGAGAGCAATCAATATGATGAAAGGACTGGAAGGAATGTCCTATGAGGAGCGAATTAGTACCCAGAAGTCGGGGAAGGGTCGCAAGTAGGAGCAAATGAACCTAATCTGCGAGACAAAAGAACGCCTGTCGTTCCAGCCAGCAAGTCGGTTTTGTCGGGAGCCCTGCTAAAGTGTCTCTATACCAACGCACGCAGCATGGGGAATAAACAGGAGGAACTGAAGATGCGTGCACACGAGCAGGGCTACGACCTTGTTGGCATCACGGAGACATGGTGGGACGACTCTTACGACTGGAGCGTCAACATGGAGGGGTACAGGCTTTTTAGAAAAGACAGGCAGGGAAGACGAGGAGGGGGTGTTGCTCTCTATGTCAGCAACCGGCTGGAGTGCGTGGAGCTCGGCCTGGGGATGGGGGAGGAGCTGACAGAGAGCTTATGGGTCAGGATCAGAGGACAGGGACGGACGGGGGATGTTACGGTAGGGGTCTGTTACAGGCCGCCTGGCCAGGAAGACAGAGCGGACGAGGAGCTCTATAGCCAGATAGGAGCAGCCTCACGGCGGTCATCAGCCCTGGTCCTCATGGGGGACTTCAACCACCCCGACATCTGTTGGAGAGACAACACGGCAGGGCACAGGCAGTCCAGGAGGTTCCTGGAATGCGTGGATGATAACTTCCTCCTGCAGGCGCTAGAGGAGCCGACAAGGAGGGGTGCCATGCTGGACCTCGTGCTCACCAACAGGGAGGGGCTGGTGGGGGACGTGAAACTGACGGACAGCCTTGGCTGCAGTGAC
>WHYT01013979.1:0-47352 GCA_009806455.1 Tetrax tetrax
AACAATTTTTTATTAAAAAAAAAAAAAAAAAAAAAAAAAAAAGGAGGAAAAAAGCTCCTCTTTCTCAGCAGGCAGCTGCTAGAAGCCATGCCAAGCCCCACTAGCTGACTACAGCACTTGTTTCTCCCATTCCTGCATTGTACGGACCTGGCCGAGCCTTCTGAACTAAATATGCCTGTACTGTGACAAGTCTACCTGCTCTAAACACATGGTCTCCCCCATGCATGTTCGGCAATAAAAAATACACCCAAGTACATTTCAGTGAAATATATTGCCGAATGCAAGCATTGCCTTTTTTCAATAGATGAGAAATCCTTTTTAATTAGAAGCTGGTTTTGAAATTCTTAAAAAAATAACCAAACACGCAAATATAGCACTGAATATAAATGCTAAGTTGCGCATTTAGCCATCTGATGACTGTGGTAGCCAGCTGGTCTAGAAATCATCTGGGATGCATTTATTTTGATTAGATTGATCACATTTCTATTTACAGTATAGAATTTTTCACCATACTGAATACAGCTGTGTTTATAAAGATTTTAAGATGGAGAAAACGAAACCCCCACTGTTTCCCTCAGCACCGTACCGAAGAGTCAGTGCTTCAAGGTGTCAAGCGGAAACGGTCTGCTTTCACATTTCTTAAAAGAATTCTGCCTACATCTGTTTTCGCAAAGTGCCGCCTCTGTCAGGAAATGGGTATAGAGCTATAGCTGAAAATACAAGCTGCAATCAAGTCTGACCCAGCAGTGACAAAATTCCTCTGTAACTTGGTCAGAAATGTCTTTCTTTCATGTCTATACATGCTCCCACACACAGAAAAGCACATGCATACACATAAACAGACACAGAGTGCGTGGCTGCTGTTTCCCCTGGGGATATCGCTGCAGCCACCTAGCTCATCACTTCCCTCCCTGACAGCATCAGGAGTGTTCAAGCCTCAATTTACAGTCCCTCCGTCCATACATTGCTTTGTTAATCAAGCCACCCTCTCTGCAATGGGAATGCACGGAATCAGAAAAACAGCACGTAGCATTTTTTCTTCCTTTGCATTTGCATTCCCTCGCTTTCTCCGTCTCCCATGGCTTTGCCTTAACAGGCAGACACAACCGATACCTTATTTATCCATCTCCAGCACAACACTGAGGTGAAACCCGACTGCAGCGCTGTGGCTTCCCCATGTTAATCCTCTGGAGCAGCATAGGCTGGATTCTTGCTGCTGATGCCCTTGTCAAGCACTGGATTACTCTACATAATATTTCCTTAAGCTTTTACCCACTCCATCTTAGATTATAACACCCCTCCTTTCTCCTCCCTCCCCCCCGCCAAAGAAAACCCCAAAATCATCACGTATCGCAACCCTCTGCTTCCAGAACCAACAGAAAAAACGCAGCTCCATCGCTCTTCTTCCTTAGCAATGTGCAGACGGGCGAGTTTCAAGTCAGCCAAGCCGGGGTGAAGCGCAGGCAGTGAGACTGCAGCAAGCCCCAGCAGCAGCAGAAAACAGCAGCAGCCGCCCAGGTAAACGGGGGGAAAAGCAGGCTGTGTTGAGAGCGGTGCAGCGTCGTAGCTGTAAGGAAAGACAATCTTGCTTCTTCCGAGCGGTGCAGCTTTATGCCTGCAGGAATGGAGAGAAGGGAAGACCCAGAATTAAAAATAAAAGCCAAAACACTTCAGAAGAAACAATAACTATAATAAATTATTGTAACTTTATTTTTCTAGGCTTTTGGGGTTTGCTGAGGGGCTCTCTCTTTTCTTCTCCCTCCCCAAAGTCTCCTGTGTTGCTGGATGCTACTGTCCAAGAGTGCAGAGTCACAAAGGCTCACTCCAAAGCGCAGTGAGACCAGCATCACATGAGAAACCACATGACGCACCCAAATCGGATGCTGATGTGGTCCACTGTTTCGCTCGGGGGGGAAAAATTCTCGACCGAAACATGTCCCTCTCTAGTGGTTAGAAAGAATTTCCCTTTAAAAAAAAAAAAAATGCCAAAAAATAAATATCTCCCTATCTATCCATCTCCAACACCAGTGATTCAGGAGGCAGGAGAATGCTGTTCCACAGACACTAGCTGGATGGCAGCAATATTACTTCCAGGCTACGTTATTCAAAGCTGATTCCACTTAAGTGAATTCCTGAAAAGCATACTCCATGTCTTCATAACATGAACAGGCTCAGAAAACCAACTCCATTATCGTTCCCTGCAATCTGTATCCAAACCGGTGTTCTGAATAATTTATTTGAGACTAATAAGCTGTTTGCCAAGACCACGCCTTTTCCCACTCAGCCCCGCACTCATGAGCGACTAAAGCAAGAAACAGAGGGGCATTCACCGTTTTCGTAACTGGCAATTTTAGCAAATGCACTGTCCCACAAAATAATCAGGAAAAAATGAGCAGAAGGGTTTTTTCCTCACGTATGGACATGACGGAGGTCTCTCTGCTTTGCGGACGGTGGCAATGTTTTCCTGCCATTTCCGACTCAAAAGCTTTCAATCCAAGTCGAGAAGCAAACGCTCTCACCTGCCAATTCCTGCAGAGGTGTTGTGCCACACCGTTTAACGCAAAAACATCTGGACACCCCTGGCAGTCCCCGAATAAGAGCGTGCAGCTCCACTACGCTGTTCGTTGTCAGGGCACCAAGCAGTTAACATCCTTGGCTGTTTTACCATCTTGCCTATAGGAGCATGGAACCGAGGGACTGGCTCGCTTGAGAAACAAAAGCAAAAAAGCTGACCTTGATGATAGATGGAATTGCTGCTGCATGAAGTTATCATCCAACACACAGTTAGCGGTTTGTAGCTTGTTTTACTCCTAACATTTGTTCAAGAGACAGAGCAGGTGGCATAGAGTCCTCCGTCCCCTTTGTCTGCAAAAAGCCGGGCACCACCTCGCAACGCTGTGCTCCCTGGCTCTCTACACTGAAACCGTACGCGGTGCCGGGGAAATGTAAGAAGATAGCTGCCATGAATCCGCACAGTTGTTTAGCACAAGATCCCATTGCAAGCTCCGAAGTTACAGGATGGAGATCAAGTACAGAATTCCCCAGAAGAGAGATGCCTCGCACTCGCACAAGGAAGCGCAATCGGAGCAAAACCCGAGTGCTCTTTCGTGCCGATTTCAACCTTCCCAACTGTTCACGCAATAGCAGATTGCAAAAATTTGCACAAGGCAGTTGTAGCTTGTTCTCATTGGCTCCTATCAGAAAGGGGTTTTGCAATGGGCTGCACCTAGGAGCTGCCTAAATTCCACGTAAAATCCAGTTGTAGCATTCACCCTCAGTACGCAGTTAGTGTTCAGGAGAACCACAGGACTGCATGTGCAGAAATCACAGGATTGCCACAGTCATCCGGGGGCATTTTCACCCGTGGGGTGAATAATTTCAGCATTGGCAAGTCCTTGCTAGAAAGCGATATTGGTACACTCAAACTCAGACTGTAGCTAATGGATATATACTGTATTTTCAGACACAGCGTCAGCTAATGTGGAGAAAAAAGGCTGCAGATGACTTTTTCCCAGTCCAAAAGAGAACATTACTCAGGCAGGCACTCAGTGCAACAAAATAAGTATCTTCAGGGCTCTGGATTACAAGATAAGAGGAGCTGTCCTGGTGACCAATCTCATTATTCTTAACATGCAACAATTGTAATAGTATGGCTCAGAATGGCTTCTCATCTGCTCTCATTAGTTTCTAAGACAGAGCTGAAGGAGTCCTTGGCTGTGAGCTGATGTTCTTTCCCACTTGATACCAGTAGCTTATTCATCTGCTCTGGCTTAGAATCACAGCTATGTTGGTTGGAAGGGTCCTCTGGAGGTCACTTAGTGAACCCCCTGGCTACCAACAACATTACATTGGGTCAGTTGCAACTTTGTCCTGAAAACCCTCAGAGATGGAGATTCCGTAACCTCTCTGGGTAACCTCTTCCAAAATTTGCAGGAAATAATTTTTCCTGCATCCATTTCTTACATACACAGCCTTCACTGCACTGCTAGTGGGAAATACTGAATTGCATACGTTTTCATAGATCTGACATTAAAACTGAAGAGAAGTGAAGGAGTCAAGGAATTAAGAGACTTTTCATACTCATTTAACCAAGTTCATCTCAAATCAGTAGCACCTCCAAATTGCCACCATCTGATGATCATTTTGATATTTAGATGCTTCCAGTTTGGCTATTTTGCAAAGCACCCCAGTGAACACCCTGGTAATGATTCCAGTGTTATGCCACGTGTTACGTATGAGAAAGAGGAGGAAAAACAAAGACCAGTGTGAAACCTGAACTACTCTTAGAAGTCAGAATTAGGGCTAAGCAAACATGGTACCTGGAGGATGCTGGTTTATTCAGAATACGCAATGCAGGACACATTTTTCAAACAGACCTGAAAAGGGAGTCCTACAGTATTTATAAATATAAAAACCTCCTATGGAGGTACACAATGTATGTACCTTTAAGTATGACCCAGAGATACACAGTCAGGTTAGATGCAAATGAAGAGGAAGGGAGGGGAAGAGACAAGAATTGCTGTCCTGGTTTCAGCAGGGATGGAGTTAATTTTCCTCTCAGTAGCCAGTGTGTTTTGGATTTCCTATGTGAAGAATGTTTATATGAGTTGTTGCTAATGAGGCCAAGGACACTGTCCAGCATTCCAGGTCTCGCTAATGTGCAGGTGCAGGAAGCTGGAGGGATATGGACAAAATAATTGACCCAAACTGGCCAGAGTGTTCCATGCCATAAACATCATGCTCAGTATATAAGTGGGGGTTGGCCCGGAGGGGGGATCTCTCTCTCTCTCTGGCTGCTCGGTTTTGTTTACACAATCGCTGATCGGGATGGGCTGTATTGGTCATTAGGATGTCAGGTGGTGAGAAGTTGTGCATTCTTCATTTTGTATATTTTAATATCCTTATATTCTCTTATTATTGTAATTTTCCTTTGCTATTCTGGTAAACTGTCTTAATTTCAACCCATGAGTCTTCCTTTCTTCCCAGTGCTCTCCCTCATCCCACTGGGGGGGGGAAGGGTGAGCGAACAACTCTGATGACTAGGGCTAAACCACCACAGTCTTTTTTGGTGCCCAACGCAGGGTATGAAGGGGCCCGGCTAGATCAGAGGAAGAGAAAGACTAGTCATAATTTCTTCAAAAATGTAAAAGACTTAGATGAAGAAAAGCACCTTGTGAGAGACAGCCCTGTGCACACAGAACTTAAAAATCTAATTTTCACATTGAGATCCCTTCTGATAACTTCTCCACTAATTTTTTTTATAACAGCATGGGTAACTAACTCTTTCTTCACTCTCCAAATCTTTAACATAAGTACTTTTCTCTCTTAGATACTGTTAACTCTCAAAGTAATTCATTGTCAGACTCTAAAATTACCTGTCTAAAATTACTTTCTTTGTCAAACTCCACAGCACATTTTCTCCCCCTCAATACAGCAAACAGAGAAGTAGGAAGTTGTCCAAACAGAACAGCTGAGGTACGGGTAGGAATTTCTGGATGACATCATTGCTGCCTGAGTTCAGACGAAAGCTTTTAGATTGGAAGATGTGGAAAGAACTGGGCTTATTTTGGATGCTGCCTTGACAGGCCATCAATAGATGAACACCAATTTGGTGCCAGTATTTGAAGATCTGTTCTTGAACATCTGATCATAAATTCTGCTCCGTATTAATGCAGCTTTGTGCTACCTTAGGGGTACGCTAGCTACCTTGGATTTGATGTAACTGTCCACAGGGGACAGGCTTTGGAGCAAAAGATTCAGCAGCGGAGTAGACTCTAGATCAACATGAAGAATTAGAGCAATACACAGAGAGCCCAAAATAAGCATAATTCATGACTGTTTAAAGGCTATTGAATTTTGTGGAGTGATTTTCAGGTGCTTTTCAACCCAATTCAGTATACTTGTCCATACAGCTAATTTAGCTGCCTGGTACAGTACTCCGCTACAACACAGATCCCTGCGAGTCTAAGATTCACTGAACATCACTGAAAATGAAACTTTGCATCCCAGCTCCGATATAGTTGCACTGTTACAAAAAACAAGACCTAAATTCCTATCAACACCAGGCAAGTGTTAGGACTCAGAAGAGAAAAGCTACCCAGCTGTCTTTAGGGCACCAGCTTTTCTTTTTGAGAAAAGTCCCTTTTAGGTCTTACTTCCTGAAGTCAAAGGAAGCAGAACTTCACATTGGTTAAGCATAGCACAAGCACTGCAGAGACTGGACAGAAGTAACAGAACTTAAACCAAACAAGTACCTGGGCAATGACTGAACATAAATTTAACTTTTTGCTTATTACAGCCCAAAACTGCCACCCTTGCATAGCACTGAACAGTGCCACCCAGGAAGTAGGAACTGAAAAATAGGAGAAACTTGGAGAAATGGTGTCGTTTCAATTGAAGCAGGATGCCACTAATACCCTTGTGCATATCAGTAAAATGCAGAGTTGCTAATTTTGATAGAAATGTACAATTGCTAAATTCTGCAAGGAATGGTCCATTTGAATGCTTGATGATTCTCAGCAAGTATCAGGGGGCTTTGGGGTTTGTTTTTCAATGACCTTTCCCTTCGTGATCTGCAGATAGAGAAAGCATTATCATTAGGCTTGAGGTTTCAACCCAAAAGCCAGGCAAAACTTTATGTTTCACTGAACTTGAAACCTCAAAGTGAACCTCAAGCGTGCAAACCATATGGACTCAAACCAGAACAAACATATGTCAGTGAACAAAAACCACAGAGCTGCACATGGGTCTATGTACTGAGCCATGCTGGCTACTGGCCAAGGCATGAAGTGCCCTACACTTCACACAAAATACCAGTAGATGTTTAGTGACCACAGGGTATGTCTAGACACACACTGCCACAGTTTAGAGACACTCAGGTCAACTTCATCTGAGAGTTCAAGTCCCAGAAGTAATTTCTCTGCAGTGTACAGAGCACTTCAGTAGGGTAAAATACCCTGTAAGGAGTTTTGTGTGACCACAGTTAAACTCCTTGGGCTTGATGGGCTTCTTCAAAGCCATCTCCTGCCATGCTGTATGGCACCTGGAATGAAAATCTAACTACTGTCTCATACAAAAGGTATGCTTTGGTTGTCCACCCAGTTAAAAAACAGTCACAATTCCACCTTGTGGTAATTTTCAGTAGAATACGTCAGAATCTCTCTAGACTTAGCAGTTCTTAGCAAATGCATGTTAAAAAAATAGGGAAATGCTGCTCCTGCGTTTTCAGCACAGAGACCTTCATCATAAGAGATGGCGAAGTACAGTTCTGCAGATTTCTCTTGCAGTCATCTGGAACCAGATCAATTTATTTGAATTCACTGATTATTCAATACTACTCCTTGAAAAATTTCCCACATTAATTCTAGGTTCTATGGATACATGGTGGACAGTTTATTGCAATTAGCCTTACAATACAAGTACAATACATTTGTGTTTGTCAGCTCTTTAATAATAATATTTGAGATTCTTTTTCCAGTGTGAGTACAAATGCTATGTTTAAAATTTGAGTGATTTTTTTCTCAGTATTCACCGATGTTTGATAGCTGTGTGCTAAAAAATGCCTATGCACTTTAAAGGACTGAGTCTACATATCTTAATCCCTGTGCTGTTGGATCCCTGCAAACTGTGTGAGAAAGAAGACTTCAGCAGCAGTCCTGGAGGGGAGCAGAAATATGGGAATTCAACAGAGCAGAACATGATACACTGATGTAAATTACAATAAACACTGAAAAAAATCTATAATTTTCTCTGCATTTGTGGAGGCTTCCTAAGGTTAATATTCCCATTATTACTCTGACTTACTAAAACCGGTTTCCTCCAGTTAAGTTAGCCCTGGGGCCAAACTCCTCTCACAGTTCAAAAGCAATGACATTATGTATATGCCAGTGTAAAAGGGATCACGCCATAAGTTAATGTAGAGTACTATAATTATTGTAATGATGTAAGAAGAAAATGAAATTTGTACATAGGATTTGGAAGTGTGCATTGAAACATGCATCACTGGAACACACAACTTGCGGAAAAATAGGAATGCTTCATTAGTCCACTCTTAATTTAACTTCCACTCTTATCATTCTCTTCAGGTTTCCTGAAAGTGCAACAACACTCTTTTGCTGTAATTATGGACTATTTAATTGCCACAAAACACATCACCTAACTTACATCATCAAAAACATGACCACTCATTTTCCATTAGATTTGCATTCATTTTGCATCATGATTTTGACTCCAAAACTCAGATGTTGCTTTGTTTAGTAAACCTGCACTTCAAGAGAGAATCTAGTCTGAACACACAAATTCATCATGTAAATACCCTAATTTCCTTTAAAAGTCTTACAGCCATTATTACTGGATTGATGAACAGAGAACACTAGGAAAAGTGATGCAAATGCTGGAGAAGAAGGAAGTTGTGCAATGTACTGGTTCTTCATACAAACCAATCTAATATTCCTAATGTGTTTTAACCAGCCTGTGTGAAAGCTGCGTGATGAAGAAGTTATGTGGAGATCAGAGCTGCACATGCAATAGCTAGAAGTCCTGAACTGTTAAGTCATTAATATCACTAATATAATAGAATCATAGAATCGTTAAGGTTGGAAGGGACCTTTAAAGGCCATCTAGTCCAACCCCCCTGCAAGGAGCAGGGACATCACCCACCAGATCAGGTTGCTCAGAGCCCCATCCAACCTGGCCTTGAATGTTTCCAGGGATGGGGCATCCACCACCTCTCTGGGCAACCTGTTCCAGTGTTCCACCAACCTCATTGTAAAAAATATTTTCCTAATATCTAATCTAAATCTACCTCCCTCTGTTTTAAAACCATTACCCCTTGTCCTATCACAACAGACCCTACTGAAGAGAGTCTCCCCATCTTTCTTGTAGGCCCCCTTTAGGTACTGGAAGGCCACTATAAAGTCTTCCTGGAGCCTCCTCTTCTCCAGGCTGAACAGCCCCAACTCTCTCAGCCTTTTCTCATATCTATATAAAAATTAAATAACCAATGGTTTAGGGCTTTTTTAAAAAATAAAAAAAAAATGATATGTTATGCAAGGAAAAACATACAGAAACACATTACAACCATCTCCTTAGTGAAACTGCTGACAAAGCTGTTAATATTTGGTCTTGTGCAAAGGACTGGTTTCCTTTTGTTGGTTGCCCAGTTTTAGACAGGTATTTTATATTAGAAGTTCAAAGTGGAAGAACTATGTTTTTTCACCTGTGAGTGGTTTCAGCTTAGACTTCAGCATTACTGTCAGGAAGTCAGTTTTTCCATGCTTGTTACTGTAAACAAAGATCGTATGGCACATCTCCAAAAGTGACAGAAGGTCAAGGACCAAACTGCAAGAGTGACACACTGCTTCCAGAAACCAAAGGCACAACACTGAATTGAGAATAACCACACATTTAAAACCTGTTTGATGTTCTCATCACTCAGTTGTTTGGGCAGCACAACGAACACATGCAAATACAACCTTGCATTCTTTTTGGTACACATATATCTATATAAATATATATACATATATTTATGTACTTATATATACTTACACATACTTTAAAAAAAAAATATATATATATGAAGTGTACATATCTGGCTGGTATTATGAGTGAACAGACAGGGAGAAGAGTCAGTAGCATTTATTATTAACATTGTCTCCCACTCACTTTTTAACAGTTGCTTTTATCTCTGTCAAATCTCAATCCCACCTCTGCTTGGTTTTATTTTATCTTGTATTTTAAACTTACAGTAAAATAACATTAGACATTTCTAAGAAGAGTCCTCTTCCCCAAACAATAGCATTTCTATTGATATTTTCTTTGTAAAGCATTAGTCATTCCACAAGATGTAGTCAGAATTTATGATTTTATAAGCTGCTTCATCACGGTATTACCTCTTGCTGCTCAACAGACAGGAACTCAGACTTGCCAATGTTGTAACTTTCTTTTGTTTTGGTTTTTGCATCTAAACCTCTTTTGGAAAGCTGCACATTACTGTAGTGAACAGAATTCACCCCCTCTGCCCTTATGTGAGGCTTGTAACATTACCTAACTATATACAAGTTCTCTAAGTGCATTTTTCTCTGCAGGCCCCCAGGCTGAGGTTCTGCAGATGAGTATTTACAACCACAACTGAAGTCAGAAAAAGTTGTGTCGTGGTGATACGACATTGCACATCCCAAACTGAGTACCCTAAACTGGTGGAGACTCTGCACTACCACACCTATACTTCAGCTTTGTGTCTGTAGACCAGGGATAATCTCAGCCCTCCATCTCATGGGGATGTGACAAAGATTAATCAGATTGTGGACTGGTAAAGATAATGCACATGTTAGTTGATGACAAAACACATCTCTCTTTGGAAGCAGAGATCTCAGAGCACAGTAAACAGAAAGACTAAAAAGAAAGAGGTGGGTGTACATCAATTTGCTATATTCATCCTGTTCAGGGAAAGAAACGGGAACTTCTCAGAAAATAAAGCATGTATAATTGGGCACACAGAGAGTGAATGGTCATGTACAAACGTACACATTGCTGAGGGACAATTTTACTGCTAGTATTTTCTCATGTTTAAGTGTTTGTGCCCAAAACCTTATAAATGTTCTTCTAACTTACCTGTGTGTGTAATATTATAAATTGTGTACTTTAGGTCATTATTTGTGCCATGGGAAGTAACAGGGTGCATATTTCTGTTGAACTACAAACCTTCATGTTTCAATTACTTTAACAAATGCTTCCTAATGGCAGTCCAACTCATCTGCTACTGTACTAACCAAGCAGTATTCATCTTAAAATTAGAGCCTCTGGGGAAAAAAAAAGAAAAAAAAAGATTAAAAGCAAAGTAACAGCAAAGCTTAAGGAGGAAGGTTAGAAGACTGAGTATTATCAAGAATGGAAACAAAATCAGAAGAACAAACTGAAGAAGAAAAGCAACATCTCAGATTTATTCAAAAGCCCTAAATTCAGATCTATTTAAGCTCATGTACTAAGCACTTCCTTACATTCTACTGTCTTCAGTATAACAGATGCATGTTATTAATTTGTGAACTGCAGGTATGTTTAATTGTAAACAAATTGTGAAAAACTTTGAGTAGCTCTGAAAATAATTATGGTCAACAGGATGAATGTTTCCTGGCCTTACAGCTAATATGAAGAAGTCATTTGAAAATGTCTTCTGCACTCAATTGCCATTTAAAAGTTGCTTTAGTTCCTCTGACTCCTGACATCCATAACTAGATTCAGCTTTGGAATATTTGTTTTTGCTCATGATTAGCTTACCATCCTGTGTTTTTAAGCATTTCAAAACATCTCAACCCAAAACCTTCCAAATTGCTATAGTGAAATCAGTCCACATACCTTCTTTATTCCAATGAAGGCCAACCGTCCAGGTTTAGCGCAGAGGAATTCCTTCTGTAAACACAGACTCTCTTCACCTCTGAAGAGGTGAACAAAATAACCTTCACCTGTATGCTTACCATCACAATAACGAGGCCTGTGACCACTGCTAACGAACCTTCTCTTGATAAGCCTGAACAAGCCTTGTAAAATGTAGTATCTGTATAAACAATGATGCAGGTGAGAAAGCTTTCAACAGCCACAGGCTCCTTCTGACAGCCTGGTCGCACCAAGCAGTGGTGGCTTCTACTCTGCAGCGGTCACCCCCCACAATTTACGTCCCAAAACCTAATCTTACTCATAACTCCAACTGAAAGCAAACATAAAAACTAAGCTCTTGTACGAATGAAAAGAGAACAATAGAAAGCATCTATAGTGTGTTTTGTTTTATACATCACTAATAGCAATAATTATCTAATTGCCACCAGTCCTAAATTGCATCTTTCTACCCCCAAACTACACAGGATGGTCTTCATGAAAACAGTGTTAGCTTTATTTCCTAAATTATGCCTTCTAAATCCAACTCTCTTCCTAACTTTACCTAAATAAAAAAGGCATCTTATTTATGGATGTACTTTTTATGCTCAAGTTACCTACTGCCTTTGCCCCCCCTAAACCAACAAAAAGCTTCTTCGGGCTTAAATGGATTTGAATTTGGTATCAAAACATCTGGATACGTGTAATGCATGAGTCTTTTGTCTTATACTGAAACCAACTGCCAAGCTGCCATTGCACTGTGTCTAAATTGATTTATTTTAAGGGAAAATTGCCACCACGTTTCCCAGCTTTTGGGAAATGAAGGGGCAATAGTCTGCAATATGAAAATATTTTCCAAATGTGAAGTTCTTGTCAGAGGTACAGAGCCTGAAAGGAGACAGATTTGTCTCAAAATGACTAACAGTAGTACATTATTTTCTTTCCTGAAATTACTGTTTTAAAAGTACTTTTACAAACAAAGCAAAACAAGACCAAACCTAAATAAAAAAAAAAAAAAAAACAAAAAAAAACCAAAAAACAAGCCACATTTTTTTTTTAAAATAAATGGGGATTATGAGACACATGCTTGCATTTGCTGTGCCTGCAACAGGCTGTCCTGCAGATCAGCTCTCAGCTGGACCATAGCATCCTAATACCAATTCCTTTTGTTAGGATAACCAATTTAAAATGTGTACTTCAGTTCCAGGGAGTCTGGGCATAAGCCTCAACAACTAACTGTCACACATATACCTACATACATATGCATGCAGGTAACACTGATGTTTACCTGTGCTGCTTCAGTGTCCTTTAATTGACCAGAGACACCTTTTCAGTCCCCAAAAGCTCTACCTTCCTGTCCCAGCTTGCCACGCTAGCAAACTGAAAGCTATAGTTATCCTCATAAAACCAGTAGCAATACCACATATCCCCTTCTCCAGCACAAGCTGGAGCTTCTCCAGCCGATAGAAAGGAGCGACCTGCGTCCAGAGAAACAACCGCTATTGCTCTCTTAATAGCACATGCCAATAGTCAAATTAACAACAAAAACATAACCAGTACTGCTTCAAGCCTAATGAGATCCCTGATTATATACCGATTTTTATTCCCCTGGATTACAGTTGTGTACTGAAAGGAAAACCAGCCCCCAAACAGCAGAGTGCCATCTGCATCATCCTTACTAACATGCGGTACAGCAATAGGTTACCTCAAGGTCAGTGGGGCTGGTATACAGTCCGGATAATAAAAGCACGTAGATAACAGGAGCTCTGAGAAGCACTGCACTGTGACTGGGATAAACACAGATAGCTGAGTGCATTTTCTATTGGCCCACATACTGAACATTTTAAGACAGCGTTAATTAGACACAGCTCTTTTAAGATGGACAGCCTGGTGCAAAAATACTGGAGGCAGAAGATCGAGGCCTTCATTTCCCACTCTGTAGATGAATGTATAATTCTCACCAAAACACTTCTGCTGTGCATTTGAAGAGAAACAAAGTTACAAATCCTAAGGGCAATTTTATTTTTCAAAAGACATCTAAAATAGAAAACTAAACTGTCTTAACATCTCTTTGAAAAAAGGGAAAACAAGAAATAATTTAATGCATTTTTATAAATAACTTTCTTCTAATCTGCACGTCAGACAAGTTTATTCACTGATCACCAAGTCTTTACAGCGGAGAATTAAAGTTGATGGAGTGTGCCTTCACCCATATTTCACATATTTCCTTTTAGATAAAGCTTTTCTTCTGAATTTGCTGAGGTTTTAATCACACTTGAGGAATAGTCATTGTTTCATGTTTCAACTTTTAAGTTATTGATTGAGCCCACACAAACAGTCAAGATTAACTACAGTTTAACACTGACCGCTTTTAAGCATGCAGGAAAGAGCATCTGTAAAACATGAGTATAATTCAAGGAACATAAGTTTGCACAGCCCCAAAAGAAAGAGGCAACCAAAGCAAGATAACAAGAGGTGATTGTGTTAAAGATGACTGTTCCAGGAAAACCTATAGGACAAGCATTCTCTGCTTGGAAAACAGAGCGAGGACACTGAATAGAGATAAAATACCACAGTACATAGACAAGACTGTGAAACCCTTCCACAACAGCCTACTTTTACAGTCTGTATGTCTGTGGCACACAGAATTTCTCAGAAACAAACAAATGTGAAAGTGGGTAAGCACAGTTCTTCCACTAACACATGATCCTTTTTTTTTTTTTTTTTTTAAACTATTTTGAGGTTTGACCAAAGTTCAAAGATACAGAAACATCCCAGTCTGTTCAGTGCACAGGGAATGTGGTGGGAGTAGAGCCTCTCCTGCCCTCTCTGCTTTCTTCGCTTACCTAAACAGCAGCTGAATTTGATCCCCTCTCTACAGTATCTGCAGAAAATACATTCATTTACAAGCTACATAGATCCTACACTGGCATCTGACACCAGCTCATATCCATTTGTACATGTGAAATTTATATTATTTGGTAAGCATATCAAATACTTCTCTACATTAATTTCTGGTTTTACAGTACATCCATTTAAAGGGCTCTTTTTCAAGATCAAAAATCAATTGAAACTGTACATGGAAAAGGAGAGGGGGGAAAAAAAAAAAAAAGCTTGAATTAATCCTATCTAAGAAAAGATTTTAGAAAGGGATACATGGATTCCTGCTGAATGAGTGGCAGTACAGCATTCGGCTGTAATTTGAATCTATATTATATTTAATAAAACCACAGTGTGTTCTCTTGTACTATTAGAACTGCATTCTACCTTACCAGGTCTGAATAATTTGTATAAAATTGATTGCTACAGATCTTAGTAAGAGCTCTAATTGCATTCCTAGTATAACTTAAAATGATAACCTTATCTTAATTAGGAGCATGCTGCAGAAAAGCTTCTGAAAGCCGCAGAGGATTAACCTGCATTTTTAAACAGAAGTCTTGGGGCTGTTTTGATTTTTTTTCTTTTTTTTTTTTTATTTCATCTCCAATATATGAGCTACTGATAATTTGTCATAAACAAGAAAAGGGGAAATAATCAAATTGAGAGAGAATAAACAATCCTGCTGCCACCTCCTCTGGTCACCGCAAGTTTCTGTGCATAGGGTGGTCTCCTCTGTGCACAGGCATGTGTACTACTTGAGGGGGTCCTGCGCTGGGAGAGCAAAGGACGTACTTATATGAAGCATATGTCTTTGGTAACCCCCCAGCATACGGCACATTGAGCTGGGTGTGGGACAGCACCGGGATGAAGGGGCAGGGGCTGGGACAAGGGGAACTCTGCCCTTCGAAGGCCTGGGGGAAAGCTTCACACAGGTACATAGCTCAACTCCAGCACACGTGGCAGAAGATAAGATTCTGATCAATTAAAGGTTAACTAAAAAAAAAACCAAATCAAACCAAACCAACCAACCAAACAAACAAAACCCCAAAATTAACAACAACCAACTTGAACACACCACCAACCCAAAACAAACCGAACCTGAAACATTCACACAGGCAATGTGCTCCAGACGCCCATCAACAGGGTCTCTGATGACTGAAGCAGAATAACTCCAAATCTGCAAGTACAGCTGCGTGCTGAGCGCATCAACCAGCCAGATACTGTCCAGTTGACGTGACTGCTGGAACCATACACTTCACAACATGGCAAAGGAACAGGGTTGCTTTGTCAGTGTCAGAAAAGTCAATACGAATAAAATTTGGTAGCAACTGACTAAAAGTCATTTATGCAAATCCTGTTTGCCCTGGATTTAGGGTCTTGTCTTTAATTTGTTGGCTTTCTTGCTATGTTTAAGCATATCCATATTATTCTGAGAAAACGTGACACAGCTTCTAGCTTAATAAACAAACAGTAACTGGGTTTATTTAGATAGTAACCAGTCCAGCAGAAGCTGTTCAACACATCTACTCACAGAAAGCAGGACTGGAACTGGCAGTCTACGATGGGATCCAAATGCTTCGAACTTTTGTGATATGTTTTTACCATTGTCTGGTTTAGAGTTCTGCTCAGAATTAATTTTAGAAGTCCCATCTTGCTCCGTCAAAAATAACAAAAACAAACCAAAAAACCCTGCCACAAAACAACCCCCACTTCCCCACCCCCAATAGTAATTTCCTCAGACTTCATTGCCGTCGATCACGCACCACAGGCACAGAACTACAGCAAGCTACTACGCCGTAAAGGCTAGGATTTGTGTGCAAACGAATTACTTTTTGTAACTGTACCTTTTCCAAATTAACTTTTATTCCTAACTTTTTAGTGCTAAGGAAACAGATCCTGCTTTTTAGCCCCATTCACTAGTGGCATTATAGGCCCTGTAGGCACAGACTGCTCTGAAAGCATCTACGTGCACCTGCCTGAATAGAGACAGCGTTATGGGATTCTCCATGCCGTGCTGGAGCTCCACGGTGCCAGTTATGAATACAGAAGCAGTAAGGTAAGTAAATTTCAGAATTGCTATAGCGATTCTACTTAAAAAAGGACACATGTAACTCAATACACATCCATATGTATGCAAGCATCCCTGCACACATTTCTGCCTGGTCCTCTGAAATGCTATTTTCACATACACATAAAATGATTAAACTCCCACAGAAATGGCGAGACCTCCCTCATAGCTGTAGCATTTTCCTCTTGGTAGCAATGCACTTTTGTAAGGTGAATATGCATTAGCTGACCATTTGTTAGGCACTTTAAAGAAAATGCCCACAAAGCAAGAATCTGTATTGCTTTTTGTCCAGTATAGCTGACAGATGTCTATGGAAGATTTTTTGCATCTTGCTAAGTAGTTAGCCTTTTGACAGGAGACTTTGAGCCGTGCCTCAGCATTTTCTTTAACTTTTTCTTATGGCATGGAGTGGAGAGAGAGGGACTGAATGAAAATCATCAGTTACCCAAGACTGGCTGCCTAATGTTTCTGCTTACCCAGTGTGCAAGCAGAACAATCAGCCTTGCCTCTGGTGTGATCCCAGCCAGTCTGTTAGCTAGTCCTTATAAATCCATCCATCACCTCTATGAAAGTCACTGCCTTCCTCTTACCAAAGATAATGTATGTTATTGGGATTATACCACTGCATGCAGAGTCATTAAAGAAAGATAGACCACAATTTATGACCAAGTCTGCGGACAGCAGGGCATTATTTTAACCATAAAATCACAATCTGCAAGGAGAGTGGCCAAACCAGAGAAGCCATTAAAGACTTGTAATTAGCATCAATCAATGTGACACTACTGTTGACATCTTTATTACTTTAAATACACTAATCAAATACTTCTGCATTCAGATAGAAAGATTGATAGGCAGACAGACACACAGAACATCCCTACAGAGAGCAATTTTAAATTATCTATTCAAAAGGTAACAAAAAATAAGCACACCAGCATAATCACATGGAAATGCAGTGCACTGATTGAAACTGTTTTCAGCCAGGATAGTGGACTTGGGATGGTCAAGCTTTCATATAAGATAAACCACATCTGCCCTTAAAAAATACATACATGCATGCCTCAGCCAGGCAGTTGATGACTGGGTCTCCCAAACTCAGAGAACAACCATCCCACAGACAAACCTTGCTTTAGGGTATTTTGCATTAGAAAAATAAACGTCTCAGTAACTAACTCTTCACAGCAGCACTCCATTTTCCATCTCTACTTTTCCCTGCACAGGAAGTTACATGGAAGAATATCCTGGCATTATTTGCATATTCACCATTGCAACTGTCAATATTATCTAATTGCATCCACACGCAATTTCATAATGCACAGACACTGAAATATGCTGATACTATTGCTGCTCATATAAACATTTCAGCACTAATGAACAAGAAGCTGTTTCACTACCCTACACCAGCTCTCAGGTCACATGCTCTTGTGCCTTATTGAAAGCATTTTTGAGGAGCAGCTCCTTTCTCCATAGGACATCCGCTTTGACATTCATGAAAGAGGAATTCTTGAATGAGCACCAGGAGTCAAATAAATGCACGTCAGTTCTTTCAGAAAATATGCTTTGGAAGGAACCAAATTATGGTGGTCCCAACGTTAGATAAGGTTTTAAGAATCCCTGCTTATTTGCCTTTTCTACTGGGGATAAAAATACTTGGGAAACCCCCCCACCCCCCATGATAACTGCATATTTATTTAGGTCCTATTTAGTTGTAATTAATAGCTTAGTGGAATACAGAAGTTAACTTTGAAAGGACATGCACTGTTTCATGTCCCTCTTAGCTGGAAATAAGTATTGCTTTTGCTTATTTAAAAAAATAAAGGCTACCCTGTATATAACACGAGAGGCTTTACGCTGTGCTTATCCTGGCGAGTGCCTTCTTTCAGAGAGGTCAGCGGCAGCCTGCCGATCATTTCACCCATGCAGTGAGCGTGAGGATTAGCAAACCTATGCAAGCGCACTGGAAAACGGCAACGCCCCTTCACGACAGCAAGCCGAGTGGCCCGCAGGGCTGAGCTGTACAGCATCCCTGAGCCACCCAGCCTACCCAAGGCGGAGGCTTCCCAGGCTCTACAGCAGCCAGAGATTCGGGAAGCATCTTCTGTCAGTGATTTCACTCCGACTTCTCAGCTCCGTCGGAGGGAACCATACTCTCCCATACAACGTGAAACCCTTACAGGACTAAGTAATGAGAAAAATGCAGTAATTTGTCTATTGAAAATCCAATTAGTTTAAGCCAATATTTATCAGATCACTCTCCTTAAAACATTTTACTTCAATTTTAAGTGAGTTACACTAATTTGGATTGGACTGTCATTCTCTAATGAAACTGCCAAGCCTTTCAGACGCTTTAATTCATTTCCAAACACAGCACAGCCCCATAAAACCAGCAGAAAGAGACTGCTAAATGTACGTGAGGTTCCAGTGCATTAAAACAAACTAATGTATCAAGTGACAAAGCGTAATGAAAGCTTTTACCAGGGGAGGAATTCAGACTGAGGCCTGAAAGGGCACATTGCAAACCGGGCAGCCAGCCATCTGTCTGCCAGGATCTCCTCTGCGTCCTGCTGGAAAAGCAGCTTCGGCATCAGAGGCCTGCTCAGCTCCCCACCGTCCACTCGAGGTGTTCCTGGCCATTGTCGTTTACCGACTCAGTGGGAACACGCGTACCCTAATCTGAGCAGAGGATCATGAAAGATCTTACAGTTTTGTTTTGTTTTTTTTTTTTTTTTTTCTTTTTCTCCCAGGCTGACCTTTTCGTTTGTGAAGAACAGCACAAACGAGCAGATAGCCACAGAAAGTTTACTAGCTCTGAGTCAGCGACAGGCCCAGTCATGTCAAAGGCCGGGCGATGTGTCTGTAAGAAAGCAGCTGGCAGTAAACAGGAGTCGCGCGCAGGGGAAATGACAGCCGTCAGGGTGCAGCCGCTTCCTGCTCCCAGCTTTCGGTCTCCGCCAAAACAAAAACAATACTTAAATCTGAGCAAACATCCTCAGCGACAAAGGGGAAGAGTACGACTCATAATGGTATTGTTCACAAATATCCAGCTCACTCAGCATCCCAGTCCAAAAGAGGCTGACAACGTATTTTCCACAGACAGATAAATTTACATAATAAGTAATACAAGTGTCAGGTATTGTGTGCTCACCGGTATACAGCAGCACGTATACAGGTTCTCCAAACTAATTTTCTTCTGCATGAGACTTGTTTGTGACAATAATCTATGCACTAAAACTTTGCAAATGCCGTTGCCTAAATTTGAGATAGGGGCCCAGACAGACAGTCAAGAGACATTGGGACTGAGAGAAAAGGTAACTCGAGAAGGGACAGTACAGTGGAACAGAAAATACTGAAAGGAAAGGTGAAAATGCAGAGAGCAGATGAAGATGGGCGAAAGTAGATAATGTCAGAGTAGTCCTAGAAAACGGGATGAGGAATATAAGGGATCCTGCACTACCTTCATGAATTTATCATTCATTTTCTACTCATTAGTAGATTTGTGTACCTTGAGCATACATCTCTAATTCTGCAGATTTAGCTTTTTCATTGCCACAAAGCATACCTGCTGCATTCCCTCTATGTTTTCATGTGACCTTAAACAGCAGCCCTAGGACACTCCTTCCCTGGCAAAGGTACAGTTTCCAGCAAAACCTGGATAAAATGCTGTGTCTTGTCCAATCTTCCTCTTTACCTGAGGACACTGAATGGACTTTATCCATTAATCCTAGATTTTTTATCTCCTCACTTGACTATGGGAGCCTTTAGGATGCTTGTAAGTAAAAGGTGCCATGGAAAAGCAAGATGTTCCTGCAACATGCTTTCTAGTTAAAACTCTCTGCTGATCTGACAAATGGGGAAAACATATGGAAAAAAATATTTCTTGCGTGACACCCTCTTTCTTCCTCTCTCTCAGCTCCCTTCCACCCTCCACAACCCTCCACATTACGATGCACATCACTGCTGTCAGAGCAGCGCAAAAATGTATGCAGCTCTAGCACCGGCCTTTTACAATTGTCTGAGCCAAAGGTATTAATCATCAACTGGGATTTGAAAATCATAACCAGGAGACAGCAGTCGCGACAGCTCTGCAGCATAATGACAAAATATGCAGAGCAATGTGAAAGAGAAGAACATGCTCCCTGTCTTTTACTCTCTGTGCAATTGAGAGGCATGTTAATAAGTATGTTCATTTCAATGGCTTTTATTGTAACAATAATTTTCTTGCTCCACTGGATTTTTTTTATTATATTCCTTAGAGTAATAATATTAATCAGGGCACTGCTACATGGCACTGTCAAAGAAAAAGCACATCCTGAGTGAGCCTACCTATAATGGAGCCACTAGTGACTGCTTCAAGATTTAACGTGGGCCATGGGGTCACATATACCCATGCGTGCACCTGCACACACACACTTATTTTTACATACAGGGTCAAATAGCACAGACATGGTGGAGAAAAGCAACTACTTCTTTTACTTAAAGGTTTATATCAACATTTAATGCAATCAGTTGTGTAACAGGGCTCTCCATAAGATAAGCCTCCTTTGAATAATGCATGGGCTAGAAAGGTTATATTTAACTGAAAATGGTACACGTTGTGTGACTGCAGCAAAGGTAATTTTTCAGCAGGGCTTCTTCTGAGCACATGCATGAGCTTTCACTCACATGCAGGTACGAGATCTTGCAGAAATGGTATTACGACTTCCGTCCCTGCATCTTTAGCACTCTTTAGCCAGCAACAGTTCTGCAGGCTTGCACTGCCTGCGGTGGTGTCTGCACACCCCGACACTTAGGCACATGCTTGAAATTTTCAAAGTTCATCTGAAATACACACATAAGAGAGGCTGGCCTTTGAAAATAAAAGCCACAGCTTGCAGCATATGAGCCCCAAAGGCTGGTGCTGTCCCAAACCCACTGGCCAAAGCCCTGGGTGGCTGCCGTGTCCTCGTCGTTGCCGCTGCCTGTGCCTCTGCCAGAGCGAGCGCCAGAGGAGTGACCTGGGAGAGTTCAGCAGTGGGAACGGCTCTGGCAGCCTTGTCCTGTCCTCACTTTACCCCTCGGGCTTGCCAGCGATGATGACAGCTTTGCTAGCTTTGAACTGTCTGACAGAGCACGAGGGCTGATTTCAGCTGGCTCCTGCGCAAGGCAGAGCGCGCCGTGCCTGCACCACAAAAATCTATGGGAGCTCGGCTATTGACATCAAGGGCTTCAGGACCAAGTCCCTTGGAGCAGCTCCTTGTATAACCAACTCAAGAAACAGTTTGTGGTTTCCTTTAAGAGCCATTAGAGAGTTTTACATAGTTTTATGTCTAGAACTTAAAATGCTGGTATCTAAGACAAACCGAGAGCTTAATCACAGAATACAGTTGATATTTGTCTATGGCTAAAACTTGCTAAATTAAACTTTCCCAACAAACAGGACAAACACTATGCAGCACAGTAACACACTCAGCTGAAGACAGCACATATGCCCCCAAGCAGAGCAAAACATACATCTTCTAAATGAACAGCCTCTTGAGAGACGCAAATACCTTAATTCCATGTAGTTTTTCAAACTGTTGTTTCAACATGGGCTCTTTTATTGGTTATTTCATACTTTCAAGGGTCACAGCATGCCTTACTGATTAAAGGCAGGGAGTCAACTTTTTTTTTTCTTAATTTCTGTTTCATTCCAACTCTGCTTAATCCAGCCCAGTGCACATTAGGAGTTGTGACAATAATTTCTCATATGAACTGCAGTTCACACAGCTGCATTTCTTTTCTCCACATCATACTCGTACAGCTACCTTGAAAAAAAAGAAAATGTGGCTTATTGATTGAATGTCACTAGTTCCAAGGCCATCATTGCTGGGTAAATATAAAAACCCCAAACCTTAGGCATCTTCATTTTCGCATCTGGAAAACATGTGCATTAGGAAGTTTTGACATATTCCAGAAACGATAAACAAATACTGCCAAGTTCTTTCACTGGCCTACAGTAAAAGCCAGCAAAGACAAAAAAGAAAAAGAAAAAAGAAAAAAAAAAAAAAAAAAAAAAAAAAGCCCTGCTTTATATCCTAACTATCCCATGTAATTCGTCGGGCTTTGAATATTTAAAGGTAAGCAAAGCTATATCTATACATCTATACCTTTTGCACAGTAAAAAGCTCCAGTAACTATTGCCAATAAAATATTTCCTATTTGTCATATATCTTTCTAAAATTACATATACAATAGCTCAAAGCTTAAAGCTGAAGTTGCCCATGATGCATACAAAACTGAGGGCTAAATGTGCTCCAAAGTAATGGAGCACTGTGCAAAACTCTGCCTGCCACTCTAGTAATTTCAATTTGAAAAGAGGTCGATGGGGAAAAAAGCTCTCTGTTTAGAGATATTTTGCAGGGGAATGGTAAGCCTTAGGATTTTTCTCTTTTTCAAATGCTATTTTAAACTTCAAATTATTTTTTCTTCTTCCTTGACCAGTTTGTTTGAACTCCTTGGTTTGATCTTTTTTTCTCCTGCCTGAAACAATAAAATTGCAATTGCTTGAAACAATTTTTGAGTCACTGCAACAGCCAACTAGACAAGCGTAACTGTAAGCTTTTGCTATCTCACTGTTAAAAACAGAGACGGTATGTTGTTGTGGTTGGGCTTTTAAAATTATTATTCTTGTACTTATTTTACTATTGTTGTCTTCAAGTTTTATTATATGCATATCACCATTATATTTAAATGCTACATGAAAAGAGGGAGGAGAGCAAACACGGTCCATGCCTGTGAGTTAGGAGCAGAAGTTCCTCTCTGGTAGTGGAAAGGCAGCTGTACCAACCACCTCTTGTCAGGACTGAGACAGCGTATCCAGCCTGGGGACCACCATCTGCTCTTTAGGAAGCCTCTCACAGATATTAGGGAGAAGAAAGCAATATTGGAGACTCTGTGGAGAGTCTCTGTTGAGACACAAACATCTACACTGCACACCATGCTGCAAAAGACAGAGTCTGCCAGCTGCGGCAGCAGCCTATCCACCCAGCTCCTCCACAAATGGCTTCAGAGTCAATGCCATTAATCAACCAATTAATTAATGCTTCCAACATCACATCCAGCACAGAAGGCAGTACAACTATGAGCAAAACTCCAATTTTGCTGGTTTTTTTGAGCACTTTACATATCTAGTGTCAGCAAAGACATGCCAGTTACACAGCAGACGCATGCACCTACAGCTTTAGACATGCCGTATCTCTTTCCATGTTGGATTTAAAGCAGAATAAAACGCTGTCCCAGTGGAAATAAGTATTGGAATAAATCAAAACAGGAATAAATCTTACCTATATGCTGGCTGTATTTAACCAAGGCGTGCGGGCTTATCATTTCAGCCACTCCCCATCGGCTGAGGGCAGCCCTGTAACAGCCTGACCCTACAGCGTGCCCAGCGTGCCTTGGCACAGGCCCAGCCTCACCGGTCTGCATTTCTCAGCTGACTGAAATTCAACGCACACTTGTGTTAAGAGGATAGAGAGGACCTAAGAAGCAGGGTTAAACAGCTGCAGTGTTCAGATATGTAACCAAAGACACGGTTTACCCACTCCCAAGTGGCAGTACAACAATTTCTAAGCGCTGGCAGCAACGTGCTGGCAATGCCTGCTGCCAGCGACTGCCTGCAGGCATCCCACAAGGACCAGTGGAGTCCCACAGCTCCTCCAGCAGAAGACGGACAACAGGGAATTAAGCAAGGTAACCACAGAGTTCCAAAATGCAAGCCTCCCACCTCGTTACACTTATGGAACTCAGGTATGGCCTTGTCTTAATGTCTCATTTATATGTCACAATAATTGGCTTGTGACATTTCTGTTCCTTCCAAAAGCAGTTACAGACTGGTCACAGACTGTGTTAAGTGGCCTCCTGACTACGGCAGCTCTTTCAGTAAGTGGCTGCAAGTAGAAATTTTTGTATGATCCACTTCAGAAAAAGAAGTCCCGTTGTGAACCCGAAGACATTAGCCCAAACAATCTAGGAAAGCAAATGTCCTCTTTTCATCACCAACTGTAGCTCCCAGCTGGGTAGGGAGTTGGGGAAAAATCTTGAAGAACTGATGTCATGAGAAAGTAATTTTAAAAAAAAAAAAAAATAAATAAATCAAGCCAAACTCAAAAGCTATGGCCTATCTCCAACCAAAGCTGTCTTCCATTTTTCTGCCCCAGCTCTACAAATTTACATCACAAACATTTGTTGAAAGTATCTTGCCTTAGTCAGCAGTATCTTTTGCAGTTATTCACAGGCAGTTTTTACAGCAGCATCAACCTTGGCCTGAAAAAAAAAAAATACAGACCATACCCATCCAAGTAGGGTATGGAGTGTGCTAGCCAACTTTACAGCTGTTAAATCCTATTAGGCTCCCTTATACAGTCCAAAGCCCCTCTAAAGAATTTATCCCCATGAATATACTTGTGCAATGCAAAGAAGATATAAGGATGTGTTTTGAGAAGCATTTGGTTCTTCAGTCACCTTGCAACTTCCCTACATGTCAGTTTAGCAATGTGACATCCAAAGAAGAGTAAAATCAAAATCCCTGTAATTTAGCAATAATAAATTTAGGAATTATACTGGCCAATATACTGTTTTCTCAAGCCTATCAAGCGGCAACATGTGAATGCCACAATAATCTGATGTATTCACAGAGACTGCTTAGGGAGATTATGTAAATGGACATAATATTTCAACTGAATTTAAGAACGTGAGCTCCACTTTCACATCACACACCAAAAAAAAAAAAAAAAACAAACTATTCAAGGTCTATTGTTCCACAAGCACATGCAGTAAATGTGATTTTAGAAAAAAAATCTGTTGGGGAGTCTTTCGAAAGAAAGCTAAATCGTCCTGATCTTACTGGAGATGGAAGGGGAGAAGGAAGCTTCCACGAAAGATGTCTCATGATGTCTCACTAAAGATAGCAGAGCTGAGCTTACTAAACTATCTTCATCTTAAGTTATTTTTCAAGAACTAATAGTTCCAAAACTAATGTAAGAATAACCCAGTCAGCCTCTAAATTCAGCAGTTCCAACACACATGAACGCGCCTTATTAAGTGCAAGTCCTGGTTTAATTATGCCCAATTGGATCTTATCTATTTTAACATCTGACAAATAACTTTTTTTTCTGATGGGACTATTTTTATAGTAGATGATCCTTCTGTTTATTTTCTAAACGTTCTGGATCATTAAGTAAATGTAAATTAAACAAACATAAATAGCAGAAAGGAATAAAAAGTCAGTAACAGGACAAACATACACCAGAGCAGAAATTAAGTCTAGCCAGTTCTATACTTCAAATCTAAATAGGCAGTGAAGTGATTATTCAAATAGCTGCAAGAATAAGCTTTCTGTAATTGGTATTATGCTACAGTTATCATAAATACTGTTACTGGAATTATATTGCATATAGTGGAATTCATATGCATAGGTATAGTTATCATTTCTTGATGAAACTCCCAAAGAAGGCAAGTAGAAAATAACAGGGGGAGTTTTAACACATCGACAACTCAGAAAACGGTGTGATAAATTCACATACCAATTAAACTGTAAGACTAGCAAACTTGATAACACAGAATGTAGCTTGAAAAGAGCATCCTAAGCACCTTGCATTGCTCCATTTTTTACAGCCAGTGTTGCTGGCGAAAAGAACTGAAGTAGTTTTCCATGTTTACCTGGGATGGATACTTACTAGAGAGAAGTCCTATTACAAGACACACTTTACTATCGCTAACCAACTTGGAAAGTTAACTCAGGAGAAGGTAATGTGGAGTAGGGTCATTGCAAACTTTTTCCAAGAGAAGTCATAGACTGAGGGGAAAAAAAGTGTCCTGCCTTGCCCACACAAACCTCCAAGTAGCTGGGTCTTCATGTAGAGATCACCTTCTGGAGTTTGTCACTAGTTTACTCTGAATTACTACGCTTCTTTTGCAACAACAGTTACAATTAAATTTAAGACATTTAAGTCTATTTACAAACACAAACTTATATTGAAATGCATTTTATTTTATTTCGACACAAAAAAATAGGTAGTTTTCTATTGTCTGTCTTTGAACAAGAAGTGTATGTGATTTGTGGACCACTCTAGTAGAGGTATATTGCTGTACCAGGTGATATGTTGACAGAACATTACTTTACAGAAGGAATGACAGAGTTCCACATCAAAACAAAAATTTTTGACTGCCACACAAATAACTCATACAATGGCAAGAGTCAGGGCATCGGGTTGCTGTATCCCAATGCCAGGGAGGAGGAGCTCTGTGCTGAGGAGTACTGTAATTTATCAGACAAAGGCAGAGTAAGAGGTGATGGCAAGAAACTTTGCTAAAGACATTGAAACTGCAAGTAAAGCATGAGTTCTTAACATAAAATGCAACTAGCAAGTTGCCAGAAAAACCTATCAGCAGTTTCCAGATCACTGGGGTGGATAAATGAACTTCAGATAAAAACTGTGGGATTCAACTTAATGCAGGAATTATTTACTTCAATTCTTTTGTATAGACACATCAGCCTTTTCACAATGATCTTCCTTAGCCTAAAACAGATGTAAAACAACATGCAAAATTTCTTTCTAATCTGTAGCTTTGATCAAAGATGAAGTAGCTGGGCTGCTGCTGAGGTGGTATGCCTTTAAATCTGTGGTGCTGATGTAAAAGTATGTGCTTGCTGGTCTGATGTTTTTAATAATTGTCAGCACAGTGTCATTGGACTTATATACATCTTAATGAGAAATTACTAAAACAGGAACTGTGCTCCTGCTTCTTAATCTGTTGTACTGGCATCAAAGCCAGACCCTATATAAACAGGAAACTGGGATCGGTCTGATAATGTATCACCCACAGGACTGAAGATTTAAAGGAGACTGGGCAGACAAAGAGAACTACAGCCACTTTTGCCTTGTCACTTGTGAAACAGTCACTCCCCAGCAGATCATGCTTCGTGAAGCCAAGAAGTATAAAGTTCCCCGGGATAGCCTGATAAAGTTAAATAGCTATATCTAAAACCACGTCTCACTCCATACCAAACTATACTCAAGTTTTCAGCCTTGTTGAAAGATTAAAGGTAAAATTGTCAAAATAACCTGAAGTCCCATTTCTAAAGATACTCTGTTCCATCAACTTTACTTTTGATATCTATCATCCATCATGTATTTGCTTTTGAAAATTTAATCTCTGGCCTTCTAGTTGTCCAGTGAGGTGGTTGTAAAACCAAGTGTCTGCAAACAACTAAGTGTGACCAAGAAAGGAACCTTGTAAGCAGTAAGCACTTGTCTCTCGGGTTTTTTTAATTTACTAACATGAACAGTTGCAATTTGTTTTTAGAAACAACGAACACTTCAGTTGTGGCTTGAAAAAAACCCTACAAGAAAATACCGTGCAGGAGCGAGCACAGTGCCCCCAGTTTTCAAACTACATGTTACTGGGCCTACTGGACTGCCAGCAGAGTGTAACGTGCCTGCCATTAATATTTAAAGTAATCTTCCAGAGAACCAAGGGAATTCATTTGAAGGTGCCAGTGAAGATATTGGGGTTTTATTACTATAATGGATAGGGCAAATACTGGAAAGGAGAGGAAGTTCTGCAAACCCCATGCTAGGCACCATTAGGGGCAGAAACACAACAAAGAAAAGCGCGCTGGACAGAAGACAAAGGTCTTCTGTCCAGGTCACAGGGCTTCTAAGGACATCAACATCCAATTCAAAGGGGAGAGGGAAAAAAAAAAAAAAACAAAACCTAAAACGGAACACTTTCTTTGTATAAGATAAAGTTTATAAATAAGTAATAATTCATAGCATTGTTAATAGGGCTCTGCAGTTACCAGTGCAGGTTGTAAAGAAGTGAGATTTTCCTTTGCTTTACATCACAGTGAGATTTTCAGTTGCTTTGCAACTCTTTCTCACTGTTTCGGCTCATTAACTTGCAGTTTAAAAATAATGAACAGTGAGGCAATGTCTTTAATTTTAAAAGTTGAGAATAAATACATCGGTTAGGTATTTAACTCACAGTTCCGAGGTGTTTACATAGGAGTACCACATTTAGTTTAAGATTACTTTGAAGTTCAGATTGTTTTTCTACTCTTCATTTACTACAGTGTATTTTAACCTGTTCATAAATTTTGTATTTTACCAGCAACTTCACCAAGCTTACCTTTCCTGATTATAATACTACCATGGGCTACAACAAGTAAAAAATAATGCTGCCAACAGAGAGTGCATTTTTTTCTTTTATTCTAGTTTTAGAAGCTCTAATGATCCAGGAGTTTCAAGCCCACTTTCCTTTATAGCAAAGGTGGAACGGATACAAATCAAAGAGCCATGATACCGATCGTAAACCTTGCACTCATAGCTCCAGTCAGCACAACATCAGCTTGTAAAAGATGTTCCTTCAAACCAAGAATACATATCCTGGCAATGAAATTTAGTAGCAAGCTGCATTATCTTCCTTCCCTCTACTACAAATTAAGTGAGGGCTACTACTTTATTTACACGTTCATGCTATTTGATCAGACACAGAGTCCTGCTCACAACAGCTCCAGCTGTAAGTTGTAGCACACATCACAGGCTGGAGAGAAAGAAAACTGAGGAAGGCAAGAGTTCCTCCAATCCTCTGCATCCTCCTCCAACTATCTTCGGCAGAACACCGATTTGTCTTTTTCTTTCTTTTCACAGTAAGACACATTCGTCCAGCCTTAATTCCAGCATCCCCAGACTTCCATGGATTGCACTACCGATGAGTCTCAAAAATGGAAGATAAAATAGTCTCAAGACATGTTCATTTGTATGACAGAGGGGTGCAGGAAAAACTCTATTTTGTGTGTTTTCTTAAGCACATACAAAATATTTCCTGAGTATTTTACTTGAACATTTGTTTTAATCACACCGTTATTTCAAAACATGTGTAAAAAACACGTAGAAATTTATGCTTTAATCCTGCCAACACAATAATAAAAGTAAAGAAATAAGCCAAGCCTGGTTATAGAGAATAAAATGGGAGGGAATTAAATATTTGATGCAAAACTTATATAAAGGTTTAAGAATATTATATAGGTTTACTGCATTATTTTCTCTTGCTTGAGAGACATATTTCTCTTGATATTTACACACATATATATCCTGCATTTTCTCAGAGCACTGACTGGTTACTTAAAAATGTATTGTTATTAGATACCATTTAAAAGGGCTCAGCTCAAATGACTGTGATCTCCTCCAGGACCAGGATGGTATCTCAGACATATGGCTAACTATGTGGTTTATCATTAACTCATATATCCTTTGGTTTTGCTTCTATAAGATTTTGAGTATGTTGCTCAATAGAAAAACCCGATGTGCTTCCACTTCACCATTTCTGTAATATCCTCCAGCCACAGCAGACTACATAGATCTTTTACTTACTCACTGCTTGTTACATTTGAATCTCATTTCTTTTCACTCCTAATATTAACTAATGAACTCAGCATGGGAGAAAAGCCAAAAGCAATTTAAGTGACCAAAATCTCTTACTTACACAGTTTAACAGGTCATCTGTGTGTAGAAGAGCTCTTCTTGAAGCCTAGAAATTGAAACTTTTCTAGCTTTGTATATGAATCCCTTCCTACTTCAGGAAACTGGACGGGGAGATGGCCATTAAAAACATGGTCTACTAGGACCAGAGCAGCATGTGATTTTCACTGTTAATTAAAGTCATGTCAACAATGCTCTATGAGCAGGAAGTGTATTCAAATAGTGTTCTCTGGGGGAAAGAGAGACATATTTCTCCTTCAGCTGCTCTTGCTCCTGTTTTGTTGGCTATCACTGCTATTCAATAACAATGCATCTGCACTGGTATTGATCAAAATATCCCAATTGTAAGACCTTTACATGCATTATATTTTGATTTGTAAAGGGCTATCAGCATGACATACACCATACTAGGCAAGATTCCTTCTTTTCAGTATATCAAATATTATGAATCAACAACAGTTATGAAACTCCCCTTGGGGCTTAAAGTATTTTACTGCCAAGATCCAGCTCTCAGAAGCATGAGTCCTTGGTAAGAACCAGTGTCATGTCCTGCTTCATTTTCTCTTCTAATGTCTGTTTTGTAACCCCACATAATTATAGAGGCCTTTAAGTACCATTCACAGGAACAGGGAGGGAGACAGAAATATGCTGTATAAGAAATTAATTCCAGGTTGAAGTAGCAATATTTTGTACTGATGCAAAATTGCCACAAAATACTGAAGAATACATTATTACCATGTCAATTCTGGTAAGAATACAAAATCTGTGTGTAGCAGTATGCTGTTCCACAATAAATATAATGTGCATGCTAGGTATGTATAATTAATGAAACAGACTGTGCATTGTGAATAGTATAGTTAGCAAGACAAAATAAACGCAGAACAATTTTCCAGGAAAATTTTAGAATAGTATCTTTTGCAAACAAGCAAATTCATTTTTTTTTATTTAAGCCTCAGTCGGTACATTTACAGCTGTAATTCACCTGCATATGTCTCAGTTTTATGAGACCAACACAACTCTAAAAGAACAGACTTAGTTCTTTTTCTGGTTGACACATGGGGAACAAAAAGACAAGTTCATGTGCCAATGGCAGGCTGAGCATCCAAGGAAGGAGTTAAAGGTCTTCCCTTATTTGCACACAAGTCAATGTGGAATAATGCCTTTGTCTAGACTAAGATTTAAAAGTGAGCTGTTAACATGTCTTAGCTAACACGTATGCTAAAAGTCTTTTATGGTTGTACTTTGTCAGATATGTATACTTTGACAGATACTTAAGCTGATCAAAATGTAGGTTGGTGGGAAATTAATCTTAATCAAGGTAAGAAGATGTACACTAGGTGATGCAAACCAGAATTCTAAAATGCATTAGTCAGAACTCAATAGCTGAAGGTATTTTCTGTGTCCATGTTCAAGTCATCAAGCTAGAAAAAGCTATCATCAGCTACAGTCCCCAATTTTATTTGCATCAAAGTTAAAGCAATAAGGCATCACCCCATGCTGTGTTAAGTTAAGCTACAATGCTCCCATTATCTCTAAAGTAATCCTATCCAGAAAGAATAATAGGAAAAAAAAAATCAATCCTATATTTGAATTTAAAGTATACTAAATCAAGAAAAACAACAAAACTCTTTCCACAGTTTGATGACTCTTAAAAATCAAGTGTGAAGTATTAAGTAAATTCTTTGGCCCAGAAGACTGAACTACACACTCTTTGAAAACTAAAGAAATCATTTAAAAATACTAAAACATCACGTATTACCCATATTTCACTTTCCTGTATTAAAATCACAACAATGAGCGTAGCTGGATAACAATGACCTATGCTCTATAAATTGCCTATCCAATAATGATACAAGGATGGCTATTATTTGCATGACAGTTAAGCAGTAAGGAGCAAAGTAATGTGGTGTACACATAAAAACACAGAGCAGAATTAAAGCTGGGTACAATACAAAATTAAGCTAAAATGATTTGACAAATAACGGCTTTATGTTCACCACCATTGTTTTCAATAGGGAATGAGTTATCCAACCAATCAAAAAGAATTATTTTCTGTTACGCATGCATACATATACATATGTATATGTCTCAAAACACTGACTTTAAAAAGAAGAACGTTACTAGCAGCCAGACCAATACATCTTTAAAATTGTGGCTGAATTTTCACCTCTTACTGATGCAGCTGTGTTATTTACTTCCAGCCTGCAAGTCTATCAGATAAGCTATCAGTTGCATTTCTAGTACACACCCTTGGAGTGAGATGTTTGTTTACAGTGACTCAGGCAGTCGTGGGACAATTAAAAAGTGGAGGGCTTCTATCAAGGAAGGAGCATTTTCGGAGTTGCAAAGAAATGCTAACATGTTCTTCAGTGCTGACACAGCAAACAAACAAGCATAAATAATTCTTCACGTCTCTAAGTGAAAAGGAATGCAGTGCCATTCTCTGGGTGGGAAGGGATATTTATTATTTCAATACAGATTTTTTTTCTGGTTAATGGATGCAGACCAAGAGGAGAAAAATCAAGTCTTGCATGTATTCAGACTGAGTGATGTGGATTTCACTCTGAGCAAGGACAGAAAAGTGAGTGAATCTAGATTTTTTTAAAATATTTTGAATTACAGTAACAGGTTATTAAGAGATTTACTCACCGAAGTTAACCAGTTAACTAGACAATGTGATCAGCGAGAATCAGGATGGGAAAACACATAGTAAGGCAACTCCCCTTCTGTAAACAACCTTTACTCATTCATCTCTTATTCATCCGTTTTATAACATGACCTGCATTCAGTACAATTTTACTAGCAGGATGCATTAAGGAAAAACAAGATAGATTCTGTTTCCTAGCCACTGTCCGTAACTTTACCTTTTCCCTATAAAGAATGAGATAATGACAACTCATAAAGTTTATGAGATCCCCCTTGCAAACTCAGAATACTAAAAAACTGCCTTTCGTACTGGTTATATGTAGCACAATTTTTTTTTGCTAAGGCTCTGGTCAACAAATATTATGCTTCTTCCAGGGGAACACCAATGTAACTTGTCTCCTTGAGAGCTACTGCTCTGTTCCTTGGAACACTCAGAACATGAGTAGAAAAATGTCAGGGGGGAAACCTTGCCTAAACCTAGGCTAGGCATTAAAACTCCCCAGGGGAAAATCATGTTTCTTAAGTCAGTTCTCTTGCTCAGTAAAGGTTAGCAAGCATTTCAACTAATTTCCTCTTGGGTCAAATAAAGCTGAAAAGGGAATAGATGTGATACCACCTGACAGGCCTTGATTTTTAGCTGGAAGCTATGGTACTATTTTGGACTCTCAGGTTCTGGATCTTGATTTAGAGTAATAAAACAACATCTCCATGCTTATTTTGCCAAACAAACTAAAAACAGTTATTTTATTTCTGGAGTACAGCAGAAGTTTTTTGTTCAATGTCCGATCACTATGTGTGAATCTAGAGCAGGCTGGCAATAACTGTTTAATCATGATGGCTGCAACTGCGGGGTACTGCGGAAAATTGCTTCTGTTCAAGCCTTAAAAGAACCAAAACCTCTACTTATTTTCTTTCAGCCTTATGAAAGTGCATTCCTGTGAGGGGCTCATTGTGTCCCTCTTAAGGAAAATAAATCCACAGTATTTACAGAGAGATGCATTCTGCAGATGATCTAGCATCTCATTAAGATGATTTTACCCCATATTGTTCTGGCACACAGGCTCTCACAAACAACATTTTCAATACTCTGCTCTTCAGATCTCATCACATTCCTAAACTAGGTCACCTGGAATGACAGTATGGTACATAAACAAATAGATCAGAGCCAAATTCCCCCTAAGTACCTGATATTTAGAGGCATTTTCTCTGCAAAGGGAAGTTTAAGAAGAAATCACAAATTATTTAGATGGTCCTTTACCAATAGCTGGTTCCTCAAATCAAGCTCAGGTTGATAATGAGTGACAGTGACTGCCAGTCAAAGGCTGTTCGATGGGTTTTGCAACACCAAACATCTCATTTCTAGCAGACCAGGGTACGAGTTTGCACCTCAGGGGGCTGAGGGGCCAAGGCTGGAACAGCTCTGGCATGTGAGCCTTCTCTGCTCACAGGGAAGCTCCAGGTCAGGGCTGAGGTCATTCCTGTCGAGGCAGCAGGCAGCAAGACCTATTCTTAGCTCATATTAACTGACATTTGGTAAAACCGTAACAAAGACAAGGGAGTTTGTGAATACTTTGCAAAGAGGCCAAGAGCCACGTCATCCTGATAACTCATATTACAACTACAGCTTACCTCATGTTAGTTACTGCATGTTAGTTAAGATGTAGGAAAAAATACATTCATTGTCTGGTGAAGACAAGGCAGCTGAAAATTAATGATAAGATGAACGCACTATGACATTGGCCATATCTAATTAATTTTATGAATAAACAGGGGAACCAGCCTAGCATTTCAAGGGACATCAAACTAATGTTAATGTTAAATGTTAATGTTAAACTTCTGATCAATCTGTAAAAATGCAACCTCTTAACAGCTGGCATCCTGGAAAAAAATACAAGGTTTCATATTGCCTTGGTATTTTGCTTTCTAAAACACACCCCAAAAAATTACTTTAAATGGACAGTGGTTATCCCCAAACGTATTTATTTTAGCTATCTCACTCTTGCTACTCAGGCAAACCTTCAGGGAGGAGGCAAGGGACAGGAAGAAAAAGATACAGGAAAAAACTAGAAGCAAAGTAAGCAATAAAATATTGAACCTCCAATCCAGAACTACAGAAGAAAATTGCCAAATATGAAATTAAATTAGCACCAGACAGTGCTGGAATCATCAACACAACTTAAATTCCAAGTTCAGCTTTGGATTTGTGGTACTCAAATAAAAAATAACCAGTTCGAATTCCCTGGTGTCCACCTGTTGTAAATAGGTGCAAAACACAAACCATTTTCTTTACACCCATAACTTCTGCTGAGTTCAGTAGTTCAAAAAGTCTCATTATTGCAGAAGATAAGACAGAATTATGACTCTGGGCTTGACATAATGGAGTACCTCATTACACACTGTCACAGACATCACAGGATGCACGAGAGATTTCTTCGTCAAGAAGAAATAATGAGCTGTCCCGGGTCCACAGTGTCTTTTATAGCCTCCCAGATGTTGGCATTTATTTATTTATTTATTGCACTTAAAACACCCCCAAACCTATATCAACTAAGTAATGAAAAACAAACCTTTACCAGCATAAATCTGATAAAGATCAAAATATTGAGACTGTTGACAGGGCACGGTAATGGAAATAATCTGTTTATTCAGCATTCTCTTTTGATAATATGGGATGCACCCAGATTCCTTCCACAATTCCCTCCTCATTAACATCCTGTCCAGTTTGCCACAGGCCATGACGTAGTCTCCGATAATAGTTTTGGCATATGTTTCCTAAGGAAAGGCCCCGCCACCCTTCTGTTGAGCGGATGTCGATTGTGTTAATGCTGAAGATGCATACGCACCACCTCCTGCTGGGTCTGAGCCTCAGTACTCACGTGACCTGTCACTACCACTTAATCCTAACCACCGAAAATCATGCACAGATACTACAGGTCTCCTCTACAAATGGGTAATGCACGTACGTGTGGGCCTATGCTCATATACAGACACACCAGGCATGCACTTGAAGCACACAGCAGAAATGTACTGTATATTATGGTAAAAAGAAGTCACTATCATCCTCTGACATCTTAAAAGAAGGGCAAAAAACACCTCGGGGGAAAAGGCAAGCTCTTTCAGTTCCATCATCACAGAGCCACATGTGCAGTGGCCACTGCTACACACACTTAAGGCTGCTGCTTCTCCCCTCCCCGCCCCATCCCCCAAGAGAGATGCAGAAGTAACATGGGTATCATCATTTTAATGCAAAACTGTAACAAAGTCTTCAGCAGTGCTAAGAGAAAATGACTTCCCAAATGAATGAAGCGCACCAGTTGGGAGTGCTGATCCTCAATACCCAGGATAACTGGAGCCACACGCTCCTCTTTGGCCACTACATCAGTAAATTAAACATTGCCAAGAAGCAATCCCAGACTTTGTCTCTGCAGTTCAGGCAGAGACCTGTGTCTTGGCACAGGTTTGGCACAAGCTTGCCAGCACTCTCCCCGGCACACAGGGGGAAAACACAGCCCAGGGATAAATCCCGTAAGGCAGTTTGGATGTCGTCACCTTCTTCTATAGAGAGTAAGAGTTATGTGATACGGACACGGGCTGTCCGAGCCTCAGTGCCAGAGCGTACTCCCAGGTACATTTAACTTCTTAGTGCAGACACAGCCCTTCTGTCCAATGTAAAAGCAGACCTCTGGTTTAAAATAGGTACCAGATCTCTCTCAACATGGAATAACATCACAGTATCTTTATTTCTGACTAGAATTTCACAACTTTCCCTACTAGGTGAAACAAACTATGTTTTAACTCCATCCTTCAGCCCTGTGAGGAACATCCAACTGGACAATATGTAGAAAAGCAAAAATTTGCCATATCCAATGTATTCCTTACCCAACATTCTCAAAAGATAAAGTATTACAACAAAAGGGACCCCAGAAATAACATTAGAGGAATACAAAGGTGTCAAGTGCACAATACTAAGTTTATGTCCTTCTCATTTAAAAATAATTACAGATAGATAAGCATATACACATACATGCAACTTCAATACGTTAGCACTCACAGCATTGTAGAAACTTCTGAGTTGTTGTTCCTGCCTATATAGGGACAGTTAATGTAGTTCTGGAGGGCCTCAAATCCCACTGGGGGCAAGGAAGATTAATTTTTAAGGTCCTAAAGCAGCATTCAGAAGATGGAGCTCCCACAGCTGCTTTCATGCTGGGATTGAGGTTTCTGGAAATCCTTCACCCACAGTGCATCTCTTCCCTGATGATACCCAGCTGAGGAGAAGCTGGAGTTTTACTGCACAATTACGGTTCCCGTGCACTGCTGAACCAAAGGACACAGCAAACCGGAGACAGAAGTTACAGAAAGTTGACAAAGAGCAGTCTGGACTTAATTTTCTAGAGGTAAGCAAGAGGAGTGAAAAATGGGCATTGAAGTATGTTTCAGGATTTTACATTTTTCAAACAGAAAGAAACCAGTACCATTTCTCACAGAAGTCCAACTCTAACTACTCCATCCTGTGTGCCTTCAAATCCATAACTGTGAATTCTCATCTCAATAAATACATTTTAATCTGTTTGCACAGGCCAAAAAAAGTAGGTGACTTGACTGTCTCCTTCCCAAATTCCTCCTAAAGAGTTGCATATCTTCACACGCTCTCATGAAAGCAATTAAGCAATTCAATAAGGCAATAGATACTAGTAAAGTTGTCAATATTGCTATTGCTTCCCAACTGGCAATCCTAACCTGTGTTTACAATGATTTAGCAGAGCATCAATAGTAAACACAGCCAAAGTACAAACTGTGTCTCTGTTGTTCCTTTTTGCAGTCACCCATCCTCCTTTTTTCACCTTGCCCTTCACACGGTGGGTGAACTTGCATTGTAAAATTTAATTTGACAGAGCCAGGGCAAGGGCCTCAACCTTCTTAAAAAAACAAGCAGGATAGGCATTTCTTCCTAGTACTATCCATCTCAAGATTGCAGGGTGCTGAGTGTTGCTGATTTTTGTTCTCTTTTTCCTAAAGCCACATTTCATATAATCCCATGTTCAGCAACACCCTTGCAAACTGCTGACCTTTCTTAAAATGGCCATAGATTATCCCCAAAAGTGAAGCCCTTTCAATGAAAAAGGTTGTTCCCTCATATCTGTAACTTAGAGAGGAAGTAAGAGAATGCAGACAGGAAGGAAAGTATGGAGTGATACAGAAGGAAAAATGAGAAAACTAAGTAGAAAGTCTATATATAAATTTTAGACCAAAGCAAAACTAATTTAAAAATATGCCACTCACAAAACTACACGTATTTTAAAGGACAATATTCACCTGCTCTTTTCAGTACTGGACTGTAAGGAATTATAATAGAAAAATATATTTCAGATACAATAAAATATATGCTGAGAAGCCAACAAGGTAAAATGTTACAGCTGTGAGTTAGCTGCAAATCATGCGCTAAAGATCCCCAGTACTGTCTCTCTGGGCTCCTTCCTCCTTCATTCGCATTGCAACATCTCTAAGGTGGTACACAAAACCCAATGCAGAAAGCCAGGCATGAGAAATGTCACTCACTGACGTCTGTTTTGGTTACATTTCCCATCACCAGGCAGACAGGAAATGTTCTCAGGCTCACAAAGAGGCAAACAGAAGCCAGAGCTAAAAGTAGACTTTTTTTTTCCTCCCTTTCCCTGCACACTATTGCTCTGAAAGAACGGAAGCCATATGGAGATCAGGTTATTATTCAGCTACTGACTGCCTTCAGGTGGCTCCAAATTAAAAAGAATGACTGTCAACAGATGTACCCATCTACTCTACTTCTTCTTCATATGGTATGCTACAACATTATTACATCTACACCCATCAGCATGCTCTAGACAAAGGTATGCCAGCATTTCACTATTGAACCGTTTTTCCCCCCCCCTTTATGAATTCACAGGTCAATAGCTGAGTTAAAGAAAAAAAAAAAAATCACAATGAGCTTCATCACCATAATCCTTTTTTTTAAGGAATGATCCAAAGGAGTTTCAGATTTATTTTTTTAAGCTGCTGCACCTGGAATGCAGAAATTATGGCATGGATCTCTCTCCAAGAGCTTTGTCATCTCCATGTCACCCCTCTCTGCTGTAACCACTGCAGTACCATCCCTGTCTTCTCTTGTCCCCACAGTCATCAAATGCTTTTTCACCTCTGTGGGTCTTAACATCCCACTAATCTTAAAGGAATTTTCAAAGGAAGCAGCCACTAAAATGAACAAGTGTTCCAGCTTTTTGAAGTTTAATTACATCTAGCCCAGTATCTTCTTTTTACACTTAAGACTGTAGGTGGGATTACTGCTCAGGGAGCAGGTTGTCACTACCAGTGAATTGCTAGCCTCAACAAATAGGCACATGCAGTAAACATGCTGAATTTAATAGATAATAATGATTAGTTACCTCTCCCATTTCACTTTTTATTTGTGGACAGCTGGACAAAAGAGAAAGAGCTGTTGTTTGTAAACGAACTTTTCTTATCAGGTATGTGCACAGAAAACCACAACAGACCTCTTCAAATATATATATTTTATATGTATTTATATATAAAATATATGTGATATTCAAAATATCTCAAAGACAAAATAATTGATGATGCAAACTTGACCTACTGTAGCACTCATTGGCAATTCATATCCATTTTACAACATGAAAAATATTACATAGAAAACTATAGATGTAATATTTCAAAGTCATGAATTTGTGGCTTACTTGTGTCTTCATAACCTTGTGGGCTGATTTACAGCTACTGTGATTTCCAAGAGCAGTAAAAGAAATGTAAAAACAACCAGGCAAAATATGTCCAGAACACTAACTTCAGGACATCTCAGTGTAAGCATTCCTCTGTTTGCGCGTACAAACATAGAGAGATCCATCATCATTAACTGGTATGACTGAAAACTAGAAACATAGCTGAAGTTTCAAAAGAATTTTTCCCCATGCATATATTTAAATTATTTGATGTTTTCTTAATACAAATGAAAATTGTTTTCTACCTTCTTTTTTTTTTTCTAGCTGTTCCTTAGTGTAAACACTTCAGAATATTTTTTTCCTTCTATCCTAACAACAAAATGTTTTTCTTTGTGCAAAATAAAGAAAAGTAGTAAAAACTGTATCAGATGTTGTTCATTACACAATATAATCAGAACTATGTGATGAGAAATGAAGCTGAACATTAAATTTGGGAATGCAGCAGGAGAACGTATCAGCTATGAATATTGAGGCAGCTTCCTCTTGAATTACTACTCTTCTGTTGGTTTTGCAGCTGCTTGTGAACTTTCTGGAATTTGCTGCTGAACATAAACTAGAAGAAGACTTCAGAAATACTAAAATACTATTTTAACTACATGAAAAACAAATTAAATACAAAATATCATGTCAGTACTATTTCTAATATGGACTGGTTGTTCTAATCCGTTCAAATAATCTTTGAAACTCCAGGCTCTGTTATCCAGTCCCCAGAGCTGAAGCATCCTTAAAAATCACTCAGTGCAACTGGAGAAGGCCTATGTTCTCCAGCAGAAGTGTCCTTACACTAGTAAGGGCGCTGAATTGATTTGGAAGGCGTTATCCAAGTCAACACGCACTTTACAGTAACACAGGCTTAGTTCACGGTAGTATGACGTGAAACCAGACCAGAGCCCAGCAATGCACATATGCACTCAGGTTTCCCCACGTGTGAATGCCTTCAGATACCTTTACTCTAAAATCCTCTTAGAGGACTTCAACAATTCATTTAAAAGGCTTGTTGAGATTTTCTGTTTTTCAATACACTTCAAACTCCCTAGTGATTATAATAGGCCCCAAAACACACAGCAATGCCTGTAGCATTGCTAAATCCCTCTCACCAACTGCAAGCTTTTTATCCTAACATGAAGTAAAAACAACAGGTACCTAATTTTGTGCCTGGGCTGGAATTTTAAAGACAATTTCCAAAAATATTTTAATACTAACAAGATATTAATACATATGTATTTATCTGCACGTGAATATTGTGTCTCCAGTTTATGGGAATATGCTTCTAATATTCTATTTTAAACTAATTAAAATACATTCTTATTGCTATACTCCTTGTCTATCTTTGGACAGCATTTCCTTTCTAAACTGCCATTGTCATTAAAATCAAAATATATTGCAACATGTCTGCCTAAGTTTTTAGAGACACAGGGGCAACCATTTACTTGTGCATACACTTTTACAGCATGCACTCCTTAAAGTAAAACTGAAAAAGAAAAGGCTGTGTGCCTCAATTTCACCATATTATTATTTACTAATTAATAAAATGCTCCCTCTGGATGCAAATACAACTTTATGCAGCAATCTTCCACTTTAAATAAGAGGCACTATTACAGTATAAACTGAACACTTCTACACAAAGGTAAAAAAACAAGATGCATTTTGTGCCACAACATGAAATGCAATTATTAATAATCATGTTCAGTTCAGCAAATGCTAGCTGTCTTGGATCTTTGATACACAACAGCATCTCAAATGTCCTGTTGAAATTGCTCTGGTCCTACAGTATTAAGTGAAAGGACTGTAGAAAAAGATAGTTGAGTGCAGGAGGTGACCGTAGAACAGATATTAGGTGCAGGAGGTCTTGTATGGATGAGCAGAAGGAACAGTCATTCTATTGCATTTCTAGACCCACACAGTCCTGTAGTACAACTAGAGGTGTTAGAGATACTATCATGTTCTGTTCCTAAAGCATCCATTTGCTACAGTACCGAGGCTGAGACAACCACAGAGTTGTCGTTGGATGAGGCCTCTCAAGGTCATCTTGCCCACCCCGCTACTCCAGTGGCCAGCACTTCAATGATCTCAAGCTGACACTTGGATAGCCCTAGGTCCTCCTCTGCAAAAAACCTTCTGTCAAGGACACATTGCTTACCCTGTCTTCCTGCTGCAACACAGCCTCTGCACCAGGAAATTAGATGAGCTGCTTGCATTTCCTGAGCCTCACAAGAGAAGGGGGAGCCATCCAGGAATCCTTGGCTCTTGGGCCTCTCAGAGGAAAGGGGCAAGGGGTGGGGAGACTAAAGACTACATCGACCAGCTGGTCGTTTCCTCTGGCTGACAATATGCAATATTCCTATAAATCCATCGTCTGTAGGAAAAGGCAATCACCTCAAGAGCTAAATCTATATGCACACTCAGGTCACAAGCAGGGCTGAAATATCTAGGTAATATCAGAGGCACAATTACCCACGGAGAGAAAGCAGTCAGAAAGAGGATGATAAGTAACAACAATTTGCTTATATAACAACAGGGGACAAAAAGTCATATATCTTAAGCAAAATAACATCTCACTTCTTCCAAGAAATTGAACTATAATCTCAACTGACAAAATATGAACTTTGAAATATTATTTTAGCATGAGGAATCATCTTACTGTCCGCATTGCTTCTGTGCTGTGTCTGCCTAGCTTTCCAGTTGCTCCGGCCGGCTGTTCAGAGATGCTCAGGTGAACCCTGTTCGAGCAGGGACAGCACTAGGAAGGCTCCTGTGGCAGAACCTGTGTGAAGGACAGGTCAGTGTACATCGGCTCCTGTGGAAACAACAGAATTAATTATCGAGCTGCTCATGGCCTTTGAACCTCAAGGGTTATGATCTGAACAAGAATACACCCTGTCGCTGAAGTTCACTGAAGTGCAAATGCTGAAACTATAGGGCTAATTCCCTTCCTTAAAAGGAATCAAAACACCCTGATGGCACCTGGTGAACATTAAAGCCAGCTTTGGTTTCAAAGTCAGAAGCCCTTGGGAAAAACAGAGGTCACATTTGTCAGGTCACTCTTTGCTCTCCAAACATTGCTTTCCTCCTTTCTTTCTTTATGTTTTCATTAACGTGATCAAGCCTGACAAATATTTTTCTTCTTTTTTTTTTTCCTTTTCTTCCCTCTCTGTCCCTGTCCCCCTTCACTTCTGACATCTGTACCAGCCCCTTCCACCCTCACTGTGTGAACACCTGATTAGGAGAGCAAGCTCCTTTGTAAGATAAAGTAGCAAAACAGAGCTGGTAAAGCCAAGCAAGCTGTGACCCCTCCATGACCATCGCATGATTATTCTCCTGTGCTTCAGCCTGTGGGTCAGCACCCGTGCAATGTTATCCAAGCACATGGAAAGCAATTCCTAGACCTTAAAGCAGGGCCACCACTACCCATGTGGCTCCAGAGTGTGAAACAAGCAGGGACCAACTTCTATAGGAAGGGCAGAAAACAAAACACTGAAGCAGCTGCTCTAGAAGTTTGTTTTCAAGAGGCTATTGGCAGAAAAGAAAAACAAAGGGGTGGGGTGGAGGAAGAGAAGACTTCTCCCTATGGGAAGATTCTTCTCAGCTGGTTGGTGGCGAGTTCGCATCCCAAAGCAGAAAGACTCGGTTCCCTTTTGCAGGAGTCACACCAACAACAAGTTATGTAACGTAACTGAAGACACAGTCTCATCTATATAAACTAACACTCATTCAATTAACTCCTTGCTAAGTCATTATCTTTTATCACCAAACAAAACAAATGTTTCAAAGCTGGAAATATCTTGTAGGAGTCAGAATTGCTCTTCTGTACCTAAGAACTGTGCACAGCAGAACTGAAGCTGCCTCCTTTGCTGGGTCTAGGCACCTATCGCTATTATTATCTGTAGGTGAAACGGAGCAGCATGAACACTGTTGGCATGGCAATATAAGGGGAATTTATTCCCAGCTAGGCCCCTACCCTGTAATTTTTACGTTTGTGAATACACTGAATCTAGAAGGTTTCCATATTTTAATGGATGAAAAAATGCTTTTTGATTTTTTTTTTTTCTTAGAAAGGGTATCTATGATGATCAACACCACTCTTCCTTTTCTTGCCTACATGTAAAGATAAATAATTGGATAAGCGATTTCATTTAAAAGTTAAATTCTCTGAGTTTCTTCATATACACTTGTTCATAAGCAAGGTTTGGGATGCAACTGGAAGGATGGTACGCATGCATCCTGTCCCCAAGGCACTGAGGGAGTAGAGTGCTACAGGCAGATTCGAAAGATACCCTGAACTCCATTTTTGGAGATATTACACTCACACTCCGTAACAGAGGTGGTCCAAGTAGATAGAACTTGGAGAAAGCCAACAGCTCCACTTGAGGAAGCACAGAGTATTTTCACTTCATACGGTTAATTTATTTACAGATAGGTGTTGGTATACTACAAATTCTGAGACACTAAAATAAAGAAGGTTGGGTAGGGTGAGTGCGTGTTTATTCCGGGTTCATCTTTCAAGGAAAGAAAACAAGGGGCAGTATTTGTGCTTTGTAAAAAAATGAAACTAAATGGACAAGAAAGCAGTAGCTTTGCAAGAACTTTTCACCACAGCACAGTATCTATCTGTGCTTCAAGAATTCTCCGGTCCTCGGGTCGTGACTGATCTAGCCGGCTTCCCTTTTAGCTAGATACAGCCTTCATGCTCCCTTCCTCCCTCTGCAATGCTGGTAACTGGTTGACAACGTTAAGAGCATGGCACTGGGTGGAGGGTTTTTTTGTACAGAGATTTGCAACTTTTTGCAGAACCATTCTCCTCACTCTTCTTTCCCTCTGCTCTACCCCAGAGCATCCGCAAGAGGAAAGAATGGGTGTCGGTGGTCTGAGTGTTGGAGCTGTATGTTTTGCATCAAAGATGATTTTTTTTTTTTTTTATTTCAGGAGGTAGACCTGTTGTACACAGAACAGAACAGGCACCAGGCACGGGTGGTTGCCCCATGGCAACGTGACAGTCATCTGATGTCACCGTGAGCTCACACACCTGCTCCAACGGCGCGCAGGGCTGAGGGTTTTCCCTGATTGATGTGTGCAACTGCTTCATGGGGCTGCGTGGGTGAAGGATGTGGGCTGGCCCCAGCGGCGCACCGACCTGAACTTCCCCCTGACATTGCACAAGGAGAAGACAGACTGAGACTCATACCTGCCCACCCACACAGACAAACCAGCAGTTATAAAAATGTATGACCTTAAAAACCAGAACATGAGCAAAGAGAGGGAAATGTCTCTCCCTTTTTCTTTTTCTTTCCTTTCTCCCCTGCACTGCAAATAAGTCATGTATGAAAACACCAGCATAAAAAGCAGAGAGCTGGCTTTAGCTCTGGTGGAGCTCTGCTGACTCAAATCAAGTTACACACACAAACTAGGTTGGCCCATTGCCTTCACTATGTTTGATACCATGCTCCTGTTATCACCCTCCTAGAAATTTACTCAGATCTTTCTAATTCTCCATTTGTCTATTTCACTCCAAAAAGAAAAAAAAAAGGGGGAGGGGGGACCATGACGACTGCAGTTTTCCTCTACATGAAAAGTACAAGTTTGGCTTAAGAAAGTATCTGGAAAGCACAGAAGGACCAACTTCTCAAGTCTACAAAAACAACCACTTCTACCACATATGCTCACCTATCTCCTGAGAGGAAATTCACTGCTCAGAAACCTGATATTCCTCATGCTCTAATTAAGGAAAAAAAGAAATAGTTTTCACAGTCTCTTGTGCAAGGGCCAACGAACATAAGTCAAACACTCACCTAAAACCATGAAAACACTTTGAAAAGAAGTAAAACAAACATTCTGCTGATTTCCCAGATGTATATCTAGTAATGTTTCTGATATAAAGGGTAGTGAGTAGGAAAGAGGAATAGGAAAATTTAGTGATGTAGGAGGGAGAGGTTCCTTTATAATCCAGTCTCGACTCATTTTATGCATTTGTGATGGAGTGATTTGCTCCGAGCTGCTTTGGCAGTGCTACCAGGGTGATGCAAAATGGACAGTGCCTCATCTCAAAAAGCTACTTTCTGAGAAGCATTATGGTTCCCTCGTCGCACTTATTTCTGTAGCATCTATTAAATGCTTAGGTAACGTTAGCAAGAGTCAAGGGAAACACAGCCCAGTAAGTCTTCATAGAATTATAGAATCATTTAGGTTGGAAAAAGACCTTTAAGACCATCAGGTCCAACCATTAACCTAGCATTGTCCAAGTAAGGGACACTAAACCATGTCCCTACGCTCCACACCTGCATGTCATCCACCTCCTGAAGTTTCAGGAAGAAAGTATCCCTCCTGCAAGCATTTAGGCGACCCCAAGACTTCTTTCACATTGAAAACACTTTGTATCCATAGTGCAACATGCTAACTGCTTCCAACCAGTTTAATGACAGTGATTATTCAGCACAATTGTACCAAAGAAGGAAAAAAAAAGAAAGTGCTAGCCAAAAATAATGTTTACATACACATTTCCAGTTCCACTCGGCATCACTGTTATCTGCCTGAGTCTGGCCCCTTTGAGCTCAGCAACAGCGCTGAAAGAAAGCAGGTGAGCCCAGCAACCAGTTCTGAGATTAGAGATTGCAATCAAGGGTTGTTTATTAAACAAGCCAGCTAGCAGTTTTTTAAAAATCTAGAGACTGCTAAGAGCATGCTTAAGTTTTTCAATATAAATGCACGTTATTTTATTTCAGCCAGCAACACTGAAAAGGAGACACACGATGAGAAAGGCATTACAGGTCTAGAGATAAGACCTGAACACTGGTACTCCTGATGGAAAGAGGTGGCCACGCATTCTTATGCACCTTCTGCTTAAGAGTCAGCTAGAACAACAGTACTTGAAATGCAATGGTAAGAATAAGAAATGTAACTCTTCTTATCTATTTTCTTCTACCAATGTCAGTTAAGCGTAAGACACGCTGTTCTTTAGATGTGGATGCTATATGAGATGTAGACTCTTCCACCTTGTTTTTTGCAAGATGGAACTTCAACTTCAAAAATAGAAAGCAAATGCTAGTTTCCTTTCCAGGTGTGTTTTATTTGTTGATCATTTACTGTGAATGTACTAAAAAAAATTCTGCTGAAATACATTGATCTGAAAAGACTTTACTACTACAGGCTATGTAGGACTAAGCAAGGACAAAGCAAAGAATTCTAAATCCTTACAGTTGCTTCTGAGCCATACCTTCAGAGAAATTATAACATTTTTGCACCTTTATGGATCTTACACTGTTCATAGAAAAATAGTAATTATATCTGATGTAAAAATTGCTGTGAGAATAAATCAATAATCATATTATTATTAACAGTAATAAAACTAAATTTTTATATAGCATCTTTTTATCTCTAGAACTCAAGACACATTGCTTACTGTTCCCATTTCACAAATATAAGACCTCAGGAACTTTGAGATGCAGTTACTTCCTTAAGGCCATAGAAAATGCCATTGACAGATCTTGGAACATAGCCCAGGCTCTGCAGTCCTATCAGATGGCAGGCAAAAAAAACCTAGATACCTTGGGGTTTTCCTTCTTTTAATTTCCACCTATGCCTTCATGTATTTTGATTTGCATCATTCAACATTTAGCATAGCACTGCTTCAAATCCTGGCTTTCCAGGTACACAGCTTGGTTTTTCTCTGGAACTACCCTGCTTTCTGCAAGACTGAGCAGCTACATGTACGAAAACACTCACAACTTGAATTTGCACTCGAAAGGTCCGTCTCTCCCTGCTCCACCAAGTACCATTAGAGTGCATATTTGGAAAAATGAGTGGAAAACATGAGATACTGACCTGTCTTTTCCTGGCAAGGTAAAAATGTTACCTACTATTGCAGTTTCTTCTCTTGGTCAGAGTGCATTGACACTGCTTTGAGTATTAAAAGCCCACAGTAATGCCATGATCACAGCTACAAAAAGCAGCATTTTCTAAACCATTTATATTTTTTGTGCATCCATTCTCCCTCTTAGAAGGCAGCATCTTTACCTCTCTCTTTCACTTATCTACTAAATGCAGTCTTAGCGCCTACCATAGACAGGAAACAGGCAAAAAAAAAAAAAAAAAATCCAAATTACATAGAGTTACACATTTCAGGAAGAAAAAAAGC